>CAVNYN010283663.1:0-12361 GCA_963692815.1 Nyctanthes arbor-tristis | reverse complement strand
TAATAGATAAAGATAATTTCATAAGTTAACAAATCGTCAATCTTTTAAAAAAACATTAAAGCTAGGTTTTTCAAGAAATATAAAAACACAAGAAATTGTATTAATAAACATATTTCATTGATTACCAAGGTGGGCCAAATCATTAGAAAACTTTTACAGTGAGAAGTAGAGCTCAAATCAATATAAAGATTATAACTCACTATTTTCTTATATGTTATAAGATGTAAAAACATATATACTATAGGGATGGGTATAAAAGTATTAAATTCGTGGTAGTTTCAATGACAGGTTTACACCACATGCACAACTCTATTCCCGTTTGCGAGCACGATTCAACTCTCAGCTTGCCCTGCCTTTCAATTGTTATGACTCCAATTATCTATAAAAATTGTAATAAGTGGGGAGTGAGTACAACGTACTCAGTGAATAACAAAATCCTTTGATTCACCTTTCATTTATAAAACTCATTTTCAAGAAAATCATTGCATGAACAAAGCTTTTCAATGCACAAAAGGGCCCTATCACTAGTTAAACTACTACCCGTGGTGCGCGCCAGATTCATATCAATTCAATTAAGTGGATCCACAATGAACCCCGGTAGACCCATACCGAGATTCCAATTCAAAACAAACAGCACACTAATCTTCCCTATTCCGAGATCATTGAATAGGTCATAGTGTAGGAAACAATTCAGAATGGCTAAGGCCATACAATCACAAAGCAATTCAAAACTGGTAAAGCATTAACTAGCGACACAAATGCAATAAACCAATCTTTCTTTCAATAATAATGCATTCAAATCTATGTTTGTCTCATCAAAATCATAAATCAAATACACACTTATCTTATCAAAACTGTGTGCATGTAGAAAAGGAATCAAAGTATTAGGTTACCCACCTCAAATATTCTTCCAATAATCCACGTGAAGAAGTATCTTTAAAGCCCTGATATTCCTTAATTAAAGCTGTCTTTCAAGCTATAACCCTTCCATATATGGTAAGGGACTATTTTCAAAGGACAAATAGATATTTTGGCGGGTTTTTATCGGTTTTCTCTTTCCCTAGGCAATTTTGGACGAATTTTGGGGTCGGGAGAGAAAAGAGAAATGGTTTGAGAGGAAAAATGAAATTCCTAGCTTCCTATATATAATTGTTAGGATTTAGTTAGTTTTAATAACTTTTGAGTTCCGCCAAACACATCGTGACAAGTGGCGCCAATCACCTCATGACAAGTGGCGCGATGTGGCGCCGCACACTTGTCGGGAAATTACCCAAGAAGTCCTTCCCCTTGCATTATCTCTCAATCAAGTCCACGCTCTTCAATTCATGTCAATTAAGTCATTACACTTTAGTTTATGTCAATTATCAACCAAGATCTTTTTTTAGCGTCAATTCAATACCACTCTTCAAGCAATCTTACAATAATATTCAAGTAATTCTTTCAAAACAACAACTTCGTTGCTTACCTTAATTTGTAGAAATTTTCGAGATGTTACATTTAGTGTTGTATTCTCTTCCTTAACCTGTTAGACTAATTATTTTGTGCTAGAGTTAACGATGAAACCTCGTTTTTTTATGATTAATTCAAAGTGCTTGTTATTGTTCTTATTCTAGTTTATTTTTCTGGGTTGATTGTTCATTATTCCCTTATTCTAATTTGATACTTGATCACTATTAGATTGAGTTTTGTGATTCATGTTGTTTTCGAGAGATTCATCATGAGTTTAGCACATGATAATGAATGATATAGGGTTCTATAAAAAATAGAGATATTATTATGCTATATGAAACCGCTAGAAAATAATCACAGTGGATTAATGTGTACTATATGTTCGAATGTTAGTTAGTGATAATTAATCTCATGTATAGGTATAGATTTGAATGAACATCGAGAGAGGCTTCTGAATAATATTTGATTGTTGATTTTCAACCCTGAGTACTAAGAATTAATCACATGAACGGTGTGAATTCGGGAATCCTAGTACTTTTGTATATTCATATTTGTGAATAATTTTATTTATTTTATTATCTAGCTTTTATTTTCCCGTTAAAATTACTTATCAAATCTTATTGTTTGTTTTTATTTAAAGTCAAGATTAACTAAAGTGAACTTAGTAGATTCAGTCGTCGTGGGATTCGACACTCTATTCATCACTATATTACTCGTTAACGATCCGTTCACTTGCGGGATAAAATCGTCAACATTTTACATATTCTTTGTATTTATATACATATTTTTACCGATATTAATTAAGCAACAAAATTGGTAAAATGTGGTATTGTCATGTATTCAAATTTTGAAATTTAAATTGGTTAATAAATCCAATTCATTTTTAATTGGTTGTCAATTATAGTGATATAGATATATCTATAACTACAATATTGACACCCAAATATGCAATTCTTGAAACTATTCCGTTAATAAATCTAATATTATTCATTATATATTGCACCACCTAATTTCCTCAACTATAGAAACATACGCTATTTTTTTTTAGTAAAAGTTTCACTTCATAGATCATGAGAAATTACAGAGCATAAAAAGAAAGGTACACATTCTACAGAAATTGCAAGTAAAACCAACTTCTAAAGACTTAGTGGCGATGGAATGGGCAGCCATATTCGCCTCACAGGAAATATAACTACAAGAACCACAAACCAGAGTCTCCAAAAGTGATTTAATCTCACGTAGAATTGTCACATTAGGATGATATATTCAAATCCAACCTCTAGACTCTGTATCAAGGCCAAACAATCAGTTTCCACAGCCGTAATTGCTAATTGGTGCTCTTGAGCAAACCAAAGGCCTTATCATAGGGCAACATCTTGGCAGTCTCCACCTCTGGGCATTCCATCTTCTTTGAAGCATAACACCCTACAACCAAGCCTTCACCATCACAAACAATGGCCCCCATCGCATAATGATCTCGTCCTGGTATTATGGGCGCATCGACGTTTTGTTTGAGACCCCCTGGATATTGCTTAAACCATCTCATCCATTTCTTAGGCAGTACCATGCCAGCCATCAATATATTGACATGGTGGAAATCTAAAATCGATTGCAACATCACCTCCACCGGCCGGCTATTACTGCTGTGTCGAAGAGCATTCTAATCAAACCATATAAACCATATGGGCACTAAGACAGAAATATCAAGGCTCTCAAATTCGAATTCAATTGAATCAATCTAAGAATGATCTCGAACCAAGAATCAAGCTAGCGAAGTGGCTTAATCAACACCAATACCTTATTCCCTTCCATACTTGCTTTGCATAAAGACATTCCAATAACGTATGTTGGGAATTTTCGAGAAAACCATACTTCAAGCAGCGAACAGGACCTTTACTTCCACGTCGAACAAGATTCATAGTAGAAGGCAGCGCATTATGCAGAAGCCACCACCCAAACATCTTGATCTTTGGAGGAGTGTTAAGCTTCCATAAAGTATTTAACCACAGAAAATTCCTTCCGCTACTACAGCTTCCCGAATCTACCATACTTGCCATCAAACACTAATAGCCGCTCTTGACCGTGTAGTCTCCACACTTATTATGGTGCCAAATAAGTGTGTCTGACCAATTGCAATCTGCCATAGAGAGAGAAAAAGTAGAGACTCGGTCAGGTGTCCAAAATCAAATTAAAGAGGTGAGTAACTAATACTTTGATTCCCTTTTACCATTTATGGAGTTTTGATATGAAAAGCATGAATTTTGATTGAAGCATTCCATGAGATGAACATGGATTTTGATACACTGAAAAGAAAGATTGATTTGTCACACCTCATTGTTTGTCGATTTTTTCTTATTAAGTAGATAACTTTTTATGGATAAACACTCATATTCACATCATGAAATGAAACAAATCACTAGTTAATTAATTTTCATATCGCTTTAAGTTCCAAAATAACTTTGTAACTAAAATTTATCACGTCATTTAATACAAGTTTTAAACTCCCATGAACCTCTTTTCATTTCTCATTTTAGGATTAGTTAGGAAATAAGTTTGGTTATCTATCTTTTACTCGTGTTTACTACACACTATATCAACATTTGCATAAAGAACAAATTATGTTAACAAACTTATTTCATTCATAACTTGCCGAGTAGTGGGATTGGAAAACCTTTACATAGAAAATAGGTTTCCAATCCATACAAAAATCATTCATTATAGTACACACTAAGTGTTACATATGCAAGTACCTGGTTTACTCTAATATCATGTTATCATATTAAGTGAAAAACATAGGTTTATCCACCATAAACCTATCATGGTAGAGGTGGGCATGAGTGTAGGCACAATATACATTAAGCTCATTGGTTGTGCCCAAGTACATAAGAAATTGTGGGTCGTCTTCATAGTATCCCCACAAGTCCGTCTCTATTACTTGTGATATCCGACTCCCGCTTGAGTTCTCGCTCCAAGTCTTGTCTTGCTTTTCAAACACCTTGCGAATGAACATCTATAAAATTTGTTAAACATTGAGTGAGTACTAGGTACTCCGTGAGTAACATGATGAATCGGTTTGCCATAAGACTTCGAGAAAATCATTTTTCAATTACAAGTTCCATAAGCAAAATATACACAAACCTCTTCAAATGCATAATAGGGCCCAACTACTAGAATAACCAACTACCCGTAGCGCTCAATCATATCATTCAAACGCCAAATTTCTCATGGCAATACGAGGATACATGGATCCACAATAATTCTGGTTGACCCTTACCGAAGTTTCACAAAGCATTATCAATCAAAGCAGACAACATGCCAATCATTCTTATCCCGGGTCATAGAATAAGTTATAGCATGGGAACAATTCAAAGTCATTCATTACAGAACGGGTAGGGCAATACTAGTGAAGTGTGTACAAGAAAACATTTCATTTCTTATCAATGTAAGACATCAAATAATCATTCTTTTCACAAAGAGATGGCATGCCAATGGAAACCAAGCCATTAGTTACTCACCTTGCTTTTGTTCTTTGTAAAGATTAGTGGCTCCCTATATGTAGCAAAGATACCTTCAAATCTTTGGATATTCTTCAAGTAAGGTAGCTTTCCAAGTAGGGTCTTATATGTATATGAGGAAAGGCTTGCTTGGAAGACAAAAGATAGGTTTTTGAAGGCTTCTTAAGAGTTATCTAACCTCTCCTCAATATATGGATGAATTTTCCCAACTAGTTTCTAAAGGTCCTTGGATTCCACCAATGAAAGGGCTTCCAATTGTCCCAAAGTGCATTAATACTCATCCAATAGAAATAGCTCCAATTGTACATTCATGAGAATTCTTGTTTTTTACAATTGCCAAATGTTCTCTCTATTATCCATGTGATCAAATCCAAGAGCCCAAACATTCTCTAGATTTTTCTACCTTCCACTTAAGGAATCCTTCGACTTAATACATTTTATAATTAAGTCCTTGGCTTTTTTTTTTTTACTATACTATCATAGTATCATATTTCTTATTTAAGCATTCTTTGGCCTTAAACTTGTTACCCGATTTGCCTTTATATTTCTTTTGGTAATAGTACTAACCAATGAGTATAGTTGATACAACTCAAGAAACCGTTTTCCGTCCTCATTAAAGCCTACAAGAATGTTCTCAATTTCCTTACTAAATGCCACAACTAATTAGCCGATTCCAAAGATGTTTCCAATTGCTCTGCCTATTTTGTATTGATTGGCTTTGAATTGTTCCAATACTATAACCTATTCAATGATCCCGAGATAAGAACGATTAGTATGGTGTTTGAATTGAATTGATAGTGCTATTTGCTTGGAATTCTGGTAGAGGTCAACTGGGATTCAAATGTGGATCCACTTAATTATACATGGCTATGATTGAATTGATCTGAATCTGGCGCGCACCACGGATAATAGTTTAATTAGTGAAGGCCTATTTGTACATTGAAAATCTTTGTGTATTGAATGGTTTTCTTGAAAATAAATCTTTCAAATAAAAGGTGAATAAAGGGGTTTTGTTACTCACTGAGTACTTCGTACTCACTCCTATCTTCTACAACTTTTATAGATGATTGAAGATACGATATTTGAAAAGTAAGGCAAACCATGAGTTGGAGTATGCTCACGAGCGGGAGTAGAGTTTTGCATGCAGTGGAAACCTGTTTTGAAGCAACTACGAATGTAATTATGAATTTAATATCTTTTGTATTAATAAGTATGCTCACCTCTCTATAAATATATTTCTATCAATTGGAAAATTAGCTTTTAGTATGATAGCTTCCCAATAATTTGTCTTAACTAGATTAACCTTGCTTACTTTGATAATCAGTGAAATATTTCTATTAATACAACTTGTTGTGTTCTTTACATTTTATTGGAAAACCAAGTTTTAATGATTCTTTAAAATATGACAACTTGTTAGTTTAAGTAATTAGTCTTGTAAAGACAAAAACAATTTTGTTTATTTTGTACGTCTTGTCCACACTATTTGTATTGAAACTTCCGCTATAAAATTCGTAGATTAATAGAGGATATTTGAAAATATTGTAAAATTAGTGGGGCGTGACACTAGCTACTTCCTTCTTCAGCCCAGCCAATTCGGAGAAACATGCACTTTGCAGAATCACGCAACTCACATTACATGTATGTTAGTGGAGTCGATAACAATAATATCTGCGGATTTTAATGGTATGTGGACTTAACATAGTTGGATACTCAGATCCCACCTTAAGGTTAAAAACGGGGTAATTCCAATTTTTGGGCTCACATGTGGTCCGTTCATAATTCGGACCACTTCTTCAAGCCCATACGGCAACCCAATTCTTGTTGCCGAACTCGTCCAAAGCAAGAAGGTTCTTGTTCGGTCTAGGATGATTGTGAAAGGGAAGTACCTCCGCCGTACTCTTTCAAATTTTTCTTTCTGAGAAACTTCAACGAAAGTTATAGTTATCTCAAATGGTGTCCCATTCGTTCTAGACTCACACGTTAGCAATTCCTTATGCGCGTTCTGACCGACTGCCGGAAGCCGGAAGTCTATATATATACACATCATCCTCCTTGACCCTTACCCATAATAATAATAATAATAATAATCTCCTCTTTTGCTTTCACCTACTCCACAACAAATACGTCTGAAAGCTCGACTTTACAAACGCGATAGGCTATGAGCCAATACGATCAACACGAGGCTTCGGGTAAGAGAGGCTGCTTGTTTTTCTTTGCATTGGTGATTTAAGCTTGAACTCTGTTAATTGGTTTGAACAACTTGTTTTCACAGCTGCATATCCAGCGCCTCCAACTTCATATGCTCCCGGGAATGGCCCATGTGTGGCGGCTCCTCCACCAATGGGTTACCCTACAAAGGATGGGGATAATCAGGGGAATAATAGTGCTCCTGTAGAGACTAAAACCAGAGGGGATGGCTTCTTGAAAGGATGGTAAGTTTGCTGATCCTCTCGATCGGCCTTAATAGAAAATATCCATGTTTCTCTAATATTGTAATGCTTTGTTCTTTGACAGTCTCGCCGGTCTTTGCTGCTGCTGGTGTCTGGATATCTGCTTCTGATGACAATAAAAAGACTATTCTGTCGTTATATGTTTAATCTTGTTATATGTTTTTTATATATAAAGCAGAGTTGATTTTACTGTAAAGAGGGTAGTGAGTTGATTGTTGTTCATTCATTCTTTGTATAATCAGTAATAAACTTTCAATACTTGCTAATTTCTATGGAGTTATCATTGAACATGAAGGTTAATTAAGGCTAAAAAATTCAGCTTAATTATAAGTTACAAGAAAGCGCTTCAGTATGATCTTCGACGCAACAACTGATTATCTAGCACACAACAGCAGAAATTATCAAATCATACGAGGATCATGAGATCAATAATCCCTCTCTCTAACAGTCGATGAAAATAATAATTTGCCAATCTGCTGGCACGTTTATAAAACATATACAACAATAATGGAAATAGGTACATTTCTTCTCTTCTTTAACAAGATGGTACAATAATGTGACAATTAACTGATAAAAGATCTATTTCATGAGGATCAAACATTGGGTAAATGTATTGGGGTAGGGAAGGAAGTTAGCGCATATTCTGAAATCGTTTCTATTTTAAAATAAAATATAATTAAATCAATCACATCTACATATTTAACACAATTCACAAATTTCAACTACATGATCCACAAATCTCAACAACTCATTCTCACAAAATTTATTTCTATTTAAACAAAATTTGAATGTGAACATGAGCTAAGGTTTTTTTGTGGACGAACCTCAACCTGTGAGTGGGCTTTACATAAATATTGGCCCATTATATTTAGGTGCTAAAAGTGAGTCTTTAAATTTGGCCCAATTATTCAAGATCAGATTTTTATCGCGAAAATGGGTGAAAAGCTATTCTCCTATTCTTTAAGGCTTAAGCTGAAGAGAAGGTCTCCCAGTCCATTCCCTTCGCTCACAAAATCTGCTTCCAGAATAGGAGAAATTCGTTATCTCATTACCTGTTCTAATCAATTTCAGAAAGTATAGCTACAAATGTTAATCTGCTACAATTCTCCTTGTACCGGAAGTCTAATTTCCGGCAACCAGTTCCGGCGAGAATGCAAGCTGTCCTCAAAACCCAGAAATTGTTCTTGGTTTAGCTCTAAAGGGTTTGAGACCTTACAAATGGGAAGCTTTCAGAAGCCTATTTTTGCTCTGATGGCTGTTGGATCGGTATATTTCTTGTTCCTCAGAATTAATTGATTTTGCTTTGCAAAGAAAGTAATTTTATCATTTTATATATGAGAACTTACGTATTGTGTTAATTTTATATATTCCGAAGAATACTCATATGCTGAGCTTCAGCGCTTGTGGTGAATAATAATAGATTGAAAGCATCAGTAGACAGTACACTGGAAAGCTGTATGTAATGCTACCTCTGGAACTTTGAGTGAAATATAGTAAGTGTTTGGGTTTCTTCATGGAGGGAATGAAGATAAGTATTCTTTATGTGGAAAAAAATAAACTAGAAAGGATAGGCAGTGTGGAGAGTGAGTCTGAGAGACCAAAGGCAGGATAGATCAAGTTCTTACTCTAAATGATCATAGAATTTATGCTTCTTTAAAGAAGACGGATATAAAATTCAGGAACACGTGCATATTCTCTTTGGGTGGTTATTGGTATGATTGATATACATTCTATTAATCATTATAACATAAACCATTTAATGTCATTCTCTACAGTGTATGCTGAACCCTTGTTAAAGATTCACATGGTGATATATTTGCAGAATGTAAGTGAAGATACAGATGATATGTTTGACGATGACATGTTCAAGAAGTATGGAAAGGTGGTCTTTAAAAGAAACGACCAAAAGTCTGCCATAGCAGAGGTCGATGATGATGCTGAGAGTTTGTCCTGTAAGCTCCTTCCATTCGTTCTTTTTGATGCTGTGACTTTCAAAAATGATATTTGCAGCAGCTTTCCTTAGGGCATGTTCTGTTTATATTTTTTGAATTCATTTTGAGTCTAGTCTTTGAAGAGTAAATATTAAGTAAAAGAAGAATTTCATTTCCCTTGTTTTGAGCATTTCTCAAAATTTTAAACTGGAAAGCTCCAAATGACAAAATAGCATTTCCCTTGTTTTGAGCTTTTCAGTTTAAAATTTTGAAAATGCTCAAAACAAAGGAAATGAAATCATTCTTTTACTTAATATTTACTCTTCAAAGACTAGACCCAAAATGAATTCAAAAAATATAAACAGAACATGCCCTATAGTTTTTCTTCTGATTTCTATTATATATAGTGAATGCTGTCATCTGTTTTTGAAAGGGCGGAAAAGCTTCAGTAAATGAATTGGTTGTCTGTTTTGATTGATCTATCATGAATAGCCAGTTTTGATTTAATGTGATCGACATTTTCCTTCCATCTTCTAGATTTCTCTGGCGAACATCTCTGCTCCTTATTTCCTTGTCCACACTCTCCACAGTAATATTAACACTTGGGGTCCATTTTGCATTGTTTCTTTCTTTCTTTTTCACCCACACCAACAAATTTTGAAGACTATCTTATGAGTTGACTTCTCTCAAGATAAAAATGAAGAGATCAATTTCATGGCTCTGTATATTACCAGTTATTGATGGTTTTCTATGCAGTTGCTGTAGCATTGGCCAAGGTTGCTAGTGATGTCAAGGCTGGAGATATCAGAGTTCTTTTTGTGAAGCCTTTGGTGTATTGGACTCGATTCTTTATTATAGCCACTGCATTTTCTCGACCTCAAATTGATGCCATGGAGTAAAGTAGTTATATTTCCATCTTTTTGTAATCTTGGACAATTTTGTTATTCATTAGTCATTACTCATTTTCAATAACATTATGCATTGTGCCAGATGTCATAATTGTGCATAAATGATTTAATTTTTGTTCTAGGAGTAGGATAATAGATGTAGCTGAGAAACAGTACGGAAGAAGCGCTGCTGGCGATTCTAAACCCAACTCATGGACACTATTAGACTTCAGTAAGTGTTGCCCTCCTTGAAAAAGAACTAAAACAATTAAGAATTTGAGAATCATTTACATTTTGATTTCTTGCATTAGTATAGAGCATGGTATTTACACTTCATTATAGTAGTACCGTTACATGTTTCAGGTGATGTAGTTGTCCACATATTTCTTCCTCAACAAAGGACTTTCTACAACTTGGAAGAGTTCTATGGCAACGCAAAACAAATAGAACTTCCTTTTGAAAGCCAACAACCGTTTCGTAGTTGAAAATAGAGCTGGAACTGTTAAGTTGGTTTTCAGGATAACGGTTGAAATGACTGGCAAATCAAGAGGCAGCAATGATCTCCCGTCGACATAAGAATCACCATACGAGTTGCCCAAAGTATCTCTCAGATTTCTTGCAGCAGCGGCTTCTTGTTGTTTTTGTATTTGGGATTAGGAATTCATGAACTTCTGTAGAACACAATTTGAAGAAGTTTGGTGATTCCATTCATTCTCAGTACAACAGCTGAAAAGAGATAAGAAAGCCACTTTCTGGTGCCTGCAGAAAATGCACTAGTGAAGACTCCAACACCAACACAAAATGGAGAGAGATGCACCATCTACCTAATACATCTCAAACCTTCTACCTTCCGTACCATTCTAAACTAATATATATTATTTATCATACAAGTTATAATAATCCGTCTATACAGCAACACAATGAAGACTCATCAAAAGAATGATTTATCATTCAATATATCATAGCATAAACCCGAAGATGAATCTTTCTTATAAATATAAAGTACGTTAAAAATAAGATTACCAAAACATGCTAATAATATTAGGAACCAAGAAACTGTATAGTACATTGGAAATATTGAAATAATTCTCAATTCAGCACCCTGCTCTGCCTCAGCTTGAGAGGCAAGAGTTACAGACAACTGATGGACAAACCTTATCAAACTTAAAGCTTATCTCAAGTTACAGGGGAAATTCAAACTGGTTCCCTTTTAAGGGAAAAGGCAGACAATGGCAAAGAAGACCGAAAAAAAAAATAAAAAAAAAAATGTCATGGTTCTTTCCCGGTTGGTATTATAGGCTCTGATCGTCTTCTCTTGGGCTCATTTTCGCCCAGCTGCAAGGAAAATCGAATGTCTTCATC
Source organism: Nyctanthes arbor-tristis (assembly GCA_963692815.1). Classification (NCBI taxonomy): domain Eukaryota; kingdom Viridiplantae; phylum Streptophyta; class Magnoliopsida; order Lamiales; family Oleaceae; genus Nyctanthes; species Nyctanthes arbor-tristis. Next base: position 767 of record CAVNYN010283663.1, on the reverse strand, counting down.
GGAAGCATTCCTCAATATAGAGAGATTGCTAGGCATCCGCCTGTCATGTTGATCATCTTGATGAAATATGGACCGTCCATTAAAGCTTGGTATGAACTGATGTTCAACACTTGGACCTGTGTTTACCGGTTCTTCCAGATCAAATGTTGTCTCCACTGGTGAGGAGTTTATATCCGGACCACCTGCAACGTCCTCCAAGGGGATATGTTGAATGTGAAGACCCAAAGGCTCAGACTTATCCTTGGGAAGCATTACATCCGGAGGTGAGGAGTCCCCAGCGTTGGACCCGACCACCGTCATGGAAGCAGCTCTCTGTTCTTGAACTGCAACTGCAACAATGTTACAAATACAAAAATTATAAAAATTAATCAGTACTGGCGTACACTTTTAGACCATCCTAAACGACACCAAAATGGATGAGATTTATATAAATCTACTATTCTACAGACCTTTCAGAGCTTCATTTGTAGTGATTAGATCCAGTTCAAGGAAATTGAGCAGCCGCCCAAGATCAACTCCACTAGTCCAGTTTTCTGGAGGCTGGCCAACTTTTAGTTTAAGCCGACCCCTATTTGCAGTCCCACCCCAAATTATCCCAATTGGGCGTGGCTTTTCTCCATTTCCACCCTTCATAATGATGAGACTTCCGCTATCCCCTTCAAGGTCAAACGTTTGTTGGTTCTCACCGACAACAAGAAAATCGGTCAAGAAGCATATCCCTTTCTCATCATTGTATTCCAGAGCATATGCCAGTACAGTTCCAGTAG
>CAVNYN010283660.1:0-55996 GCA_963692815.1 Nyctanthes arbor-tristis | reverse complement strand
CGTTGTACTCACTCCCCACTTATTACAATTTTTGTAGATATTGGAGTTATAACAATTGAAAGGCAGGGCAAGCTGGATGTTGGATCGTGCTCGCAAACGGGAGTAGAGTTGTGCATGTGGTGTAAACCTGTCCTTGAAACTATCACGACTTTAATACATTTATGTCCACACCTATAATATATATGTTCTACATCTTATAACATATAAGAAAATAGTGAGTTATAATCTTTATATTGATTTGAGTTCTACTTTTCATTGTAAACGTTTTATAATGATTTGGCCCACCTTGGAAATCAATGAAATATGTTTATTAATACAATATCTTGTGTTTTCATATTTCTTGAAAAACCTAACTTTAATGTTTCTTTAAAAAGGTTGACGATTTGTTAACCTATAAAATTATCTTTATCTATTTAACTCTGTAAAATAAAATGAATTGAATTGTTTCGCACGTCCCGTCCCCGTTATTTGAATAAAAGCTTCCGCTACCGAGTTTGTAAATTTCCCTAAGACATTCAGAAATATTGTAAAGTTAGCGGGCGCGTGACATCTAACACAAAAACGATTGCTAAGAAATTACAATCCCCAACCTAAATCGCACCCGTCAGCAATTTCCAGTGCAAAACAGTAAAAACAATTAACTGCGATGTAATTAAAAGGGAAAGGACAACGATACATAGCAGACCACTATGATAGGGGCCCATAAGTGAGGCGAGCTAACCACCAAGGCTGAAAAAGCGCACTGAGCACGTCAACCACTGAGCCTTGCAATCTGTCCAGCTGTAACTTTCTACAAGAGGCTCTAAAAATTAATCTATTGGTATTTACAGAATCATCACGTCGAGAGGAGTCCAATACCACCAACCACGCTGCCAGGGACTTCTCACGCGCCGTATGAAGTTAATATAGTTTCCTGGCTCATCCACTGCATGCCCCATCGCCAAACCACCGCGCGCCCCACCGATTTAAAGCCCACGATCTGTTCTGTCCTCCGATATGCCTAGATAAGTGAGATTCCAGCTGAAAGTGGTTCAAACAGGCAGTTGCAGGTTCTAGTTGACAAGCTCCGGTCATCTTTTTCACTTTTTTAGTCAAATTTCTTGACTTCTTGCTCTCGGATATAGCACAAGGGTTGGCAGTTACACCTTGCAAGAAATCAAAATATGTATTTATTACAATGGAAATTTAACCCAAAAATATAAGAACAACAAAGAAACAAAAAAAGGTGAAGTCTTGTTCTCTAATTGTCGACCGGAGATGGTGGAATCGTGTTGGACGATTAGGGCTCAGATCCAAGTGTCAATGGTCTCCAACTAAGTTTACAGCTCGACCAAGAACAACCCAAACTTAAACCCTATAAATCCCACTAATAACCTACACAAAGGGCACTCCTTTTCACTAAGAAAAAGGCTAAGAAAGCAATAGGCAGTGGCATTTTTTCATAGAAAAAATCAAGGGTAGTGTCTAGGCTTTTTTTCTTCTCGGTGGTGATCACAAATGAAACAAAATAAACCTTTTAATGTGAAAAGGCAGTCAAGAAAGAAAAGGAAAGAAATAAATTAGTAAAATCCTTACATGCATGAGAAACTTTCAACGCCAAACAAAAGGAAAAATAATTCATTTGTCAAGTTACCATGTCGAGAAAGTGGGATGTTTGGGTGGGCTTTTGAGCAACTATCTTAAACTTGTTACATTGAAAAAGCCACTTAGACAACCTTGGTCCGATACAACTTAGGATGACATAATTGATGCTTTATAATTTTTACCAATCTATTTACCGGCTTTCGTCTATGGATTTAATCCTAATCCGACAAACCATCATAGATAGCAAAACTTAACAAATACCCTTTTGCATGGAGAAGATGGAGAATAGATTGTAGTCCTTGCCAAATTTTTTAGTAGTGAATGAAATAAACGTGTATATGAGCAGTAAATAGCAGCGAATCCGTAGGCGAACACTTGTCAAACTCCATTTCCAAATCCTTTAAACCCAGAAGTAAATCAATGGAACTACCATTAAACTCCAACTCGAGAATTTGAAATTAGATACATAAATCCAAAATGAAAATGGTATACCAAAATTCAAAACTTCGATCGGTACCCTAGAATTAAAATCACACAGATATGAAATCATTAAAAAAACAATTAGTTTTGCTAAAAATGAGGCATATTCAGAGGAATTGTGAATGAAATAAACGCATGCATGAGCAGTGAATCCGCAGGTGAACACCCATCAAACTCTATTCCCAAATCCTTTAAACCCATAAGTAAATCAGTAGAACCACAGTAAACTCCAACTCAAGAATTTGAACAAAAAAAGGAGAAGAGGATTTTGATTAGTGTGAATAGAAAAAACCCAAAACGAAAACGGTAGAACAAAAAAAGAGAAGAGGATTTTGTTTAGTGTGAATAGGATGGAAAGACGTGAAAGTTTGGTAGGTGGAGGAGGGGGGAATGTGAAACTGGAGCCCAAAAAAAAAAAAATCAGCGTGACGTCGGATTTTAGGCGGGAAATGAGTAACCCCACTTAGTTAGTATTATATAATAATATATATAAAGATTTCTAGAGACATCCTAAAAACGGATTGCACTAAATTATGAATTTCTATATATGTTTTGTCTCATGAATTGGACAAACATCATAAATACTCACAAAAAGATTAAAGAGAAAATATGTTCTATCTTCCATGTGCAAATGTAAAAACTAGACGCAAGTCCATCTTACCAGGGACATTTCATCTAGATTCTCGAAAACCCACAACCAAAAAGCAAGTCCTACAAGAGACAAATACAAAGATTTCCCCAGTTTCTTGAATGAGACAGTCATCTCTGCACCAAAATTGCGGTAAAAAGAAAACAGTAAAGAAACATATTATTTCCAGAAAACCCACAAGCAAAAGCAAGTCCTACAAGAGATTAATACACAGATTTCTTCAATGTGTTGAACCAAAGCAACCATCTCTACCCCAAAATCTTTTATATATATATTAAAGTAAAATAGTGGTCATATACAAATTTTCCTGCTGAAACCACTATTCTACTTATATATTTCTCTTATTTTATTTTGTACATATAAAAATATATACATTTCAAATTAATTAAGCTCCGAATTAATTTCCAAGTTTTATGTTTTTATTTTATACAAACACACATATATACAATATTCATAATTATAATATATATATATATCCACTCTCCCGCTTATATATATGCTTTTATTTTACATACTTTCAATTTTATACAAACCACATTAATTAATATATATTATATATAACTATATTAGTTTGGAGATTGCAAGTTAATCTCTAATCTTATGCTATTTGTTATCTATTTGTGTTTCCTATATTTATTTTGTTAACAGTTGACAGACAAAAGTCTTAGGTTATTAAGACTTCCTTCTCATTTCGATTAAGTACTTACTAATAAGATTGATGACATAATAATAAAGTAAAATTTAATCAGTTCCAAAACTTTTACTTTAATTTAATATATGATAAATCACATGTCATAAAACATATGACTATATGTTTTCTACATTACTTAATTTATTTATTCTTTTTTTTGTGGAAACTTATATGTTGGTAAAAATTTAAATTGAAGGGATACAATATTAATAATATTTGATGATGATAATTTAGAACAAAAATAAAAAATTCTTTTTAGAGTGAAATGTGGTTAAAAATTAATATTAAGGGTAAATTATATAGAATTTATCATTTATTGTAATATTGCTTCTATTCATTCTTTGTAATAGGATGGTATGTACTTTAGATTGTTTAGAATGAATTTAGTGAATATTATTTTCTTTGGAGAACGTATGACATTATATGAGGAAATACAAAAAATAATTTTTCTAAGAATATATAGTAGAGAATGAATGTGGAAAAAAAATTATTCTAATAAATTAATATTATTCACACTCTAAATGTGTTCTTAAAGCTCTTGTACTTATGCTTATTGAGTAAGAATGTAGGTGTAGGGTAATTTTGAAGTTATATAAATTTTGTATGCTCTCTTTTGGTTTCTTGGGTTTCCATACCATATGTGAAATTAAATTTGTATTAAAAAATTCCTTATTAATTCTCATTTTCATTAGTTAAGAGTATTGTTTTGCGAATGACAATTTAATTCGCTTTATACTAAATGAAAACATTATACGTTTTAATTTGATTCTATTTATGTATATTAATAATATGTGTATATGAGTGAATAGTATGAATAAAAATGTCATTATTCAATTTTTCAAATTATCATGCTTTTTTTTAATTATTCTATTCTGTACAACGCACTTGTATATAACTATTTGCTGTAAAAAGAAAACAATAGAAAAACCTATCCTACATAAAAAAGAAAAACCAATAACTAAAGACAATAATCGTATAGCTTCGAATTATTTAAAAACCCTACTCATGATGAATTGAGAGGCAAGTACATCAAAGATTTTCAGAGAGGAAAAATCGGGGCTTTGAGGATACTTCTAAACTAGCCATTATGAATCATGAAATGAAATACACGAATGGAGATTTATATGCATGGGGTATCGTTTTTAGCCGGCGATTGAAGTGTCAGAATGGAGATTATAGACTTAGACGGTGATTAGGGGACGGAGAATGTATATCATCTCTTACGTTAAGAAAAGTCTCCTTCGAGTACTTCTCAGCAGAGTCCATTATTAATGAAATCAGCTGAGAAGAATGCTAGTATGTAATCGACAAACCCCGAACGTAGCAAGAGGAATTAGGAAGACAAACGAGAAAGGGATTGTGTATCTCTTTGCGTGTAACATTGAGGGACGAATTGCCGACTGCCAAGCGTGATGGTGTACGGGTGACTGTGGTCTAGTATTTGTGGGTCGGGAAGGGGGGAAAAGGAAGGAAAAGAAAAAGGAAAAGAAAAGTAAAAAGCCAACCATTTTGTGAACCGCTGCATTTCTTTAGACACTTTTACATATGTAGGATGGGATGGGATTATTTACGTGCACCACACGATAATAATGGAGGGAATATATGTCTATAAACAACAAATATAAACCTTACACTCATTATTTACTCACCCAATGATTTGAAAACCGAAAAATAAATCAATTCCCATACACATCTCAGTGCAATGTTGGAATATAATAGATGTTAGGTTGTGCTATCTAATAAACCTGGGATTATGATAGTTTGTCGGATTAGGATTAAATCCATAGAAGAAAGTCAATGAATGGATTGGTAAAAATTATAAAGTGTCAATTGTGTCAAGATCGGAAGAGCTCGTGTCGGACCAAGGTTGTCAGAGTGGCTTTTTCGATGCAATGTGTTTAACATAATTGCTCAAAATCCCACCCAAATGTACCCCTATTTCCTTTGCTTGGTAACTAAACAAGAGAGTGATTTTTTACCTTTGTTGGGCGTTGGAATTTTGGTTCATGCATGGAAAGATTTTTCCTAATTATTTCTTTCCTTTTAGACTTGGTTGCCTTTTGTCATTAAGGTTGATTTGTCTTCATTCCAAAGGGACCACCGAGAGCTAAAACAACCGAGACACTGCATGCCGTTTTGTTCCTTGTCCAAAGACACTGCCTTTTGTTCCTTGACCTTTTTCTTTGTGAAAATTGTGGTTTCGTGTGGGTGTTTTTGTGTTGCCATTGAAGAGGGAGTTGAAGGGTTTATTGGGTTGTTCTTGGTCGATTTAAGGGACTTGGTTGGAGGCCTTTGACACTTGAATCTGAGCACTGATCATCCAACACAATTCCACCATCTTCCGGCCGGCAATTGGAGGTCAAGACTTCACTTTTATTGCCTTGTTATTTCTCCTTTATTCTTGGCCGAAGTTTCATATTGTAATTAATATATTTTGTGACTTCTTGCGAGGTGTAACATCCAACAATAGAGATGCTATTAAAACCGCTCACGTTTAACAATGATATCTTGTTACTAGATGTTCGAATATTAGAATCGAGTAAGAGCTGATTGCTGAATGGCAAAAATCTTCTTATATGAATCTTGTATTTCTCTATGATGACTTTAAGAATGAGGTGAGAAATGAAAATTTCTACATGATGAATTGATATGCATGTATAAGTCAAGAAAAGGAAAAAAAACAAGAATTAAAATTACGAAAAGGTTTTTGTTGGAGGTTTCTTTTTTCACACCACGGATCCGTTACCGAAGAGGAAGAAATCACAACGAAAGCAGAGACCTATATATATATATATATATATATATATGGTAACTGGTATATTTATAAAAACGATATATTTTCCTTTTTGATTCATCATCTTTTCTTGTTTCTAAAGGTTTAGGGATATATTTGTAAATATCAATCGGCAATATTTAGCAAAACTATATTTTAATTGTGGCGCAATTAATAAAAACTGTGGGATAATTTATTTGTAACGATAAAAGCGAAATTTCTTTTGATGGGATAAAATTGAAATTTAGAAGTCCAACCTATGACAAATTTAGATATATTAAAGTATTGGCAAACTTTTTTTTTTTCCTTGTTTCTAAAATGATTGACTGGTCTTACACTGCATTTGAAATCCGAAAATTCAAACCAAACTGTTTAATTAGTCGATTTAGGTCAAAACCATTTCATTGATGGTTTCCCGCACAGTATATATATAAGAAGAAGCCTATATCAATTTTTATTTTTTTGCTTACAATGGATCGATCTACATCCAGTTGCAAAACTTGACTCATCTGATCAGGAGGGACAGAGGAATAATTTATTTGCACGGTGACCCAAGAGTGTGTAATTCTAAAAATATCACAACAATATACAATCTAGTGTTGGGAGAAACGAAATTTTTATCAAGATCGTAACAAATTCGTACAAGTATACATTGCAAACCCTGATGAGGTTTATACTCATAATTCGAAAGTCCAAATCCTGACGATCATTTCTCGAATCTTAAGTTACAACTTGAGTACGGTCTAATATCAATGTTCTAAAATGTAATCAAATCAAATCAAATTAAAGAGAAATATATAAAGCTGATCTCTGAAAAAAAATATTCCAAAATCATATAAAAATAGGGAGACACTTTTGATCTCCCAATCACGATAAGTTTTCGCCCTACAATTGAAACAGGATGAATATATGGGTGTACTGATCGATCCAATGACTTAACCCTTTTCCACTTTGGATCAACCAACGGCTCTTCACATTTCAGAAAAATTTAAATCTCAAATTAAATAAATAGATAAATAAAGTGTATGGATTTGTGCTGACAACCAAAAAGAAAAGTGATTATTCTCATGCACCATGCACACACTAGCTAGCTGGCTCATCTTGTTAGCTTTTTTTGTGAGATGGTTAGAATAACTTGTAAGAAGAAAGTCGCGACGCACGGCTTTCGAAGGTCAACACCTATCGTTTTATGCCTTTTACAGCTCCTCGACCGATGTCAAATTGTTTTCTCCCACTCTACTTGCTACTTATTTATGAAAATTGTATTACTTACAGTATCAGCCTATCAAGGAAGGTGTTTTGAATAAAGAGCCGATGGAAATATATAAATCGTGAGTTAAGCTGTACGATACTAACACGAGAACCTGATGCTATAACTTTGTTTAACTTAAGATTTGATTAGGAAAGGTATTAGATCACTAAATGCGTTGTATGTTTGTAGATTCCGATGGAATAAAATACATAAGCACCCACATGATCTAGGTTCCATGCGCGCGCGCACACACACACATATAATCACTAATTTGGTTTCCAGAATTTTGACACTTGCAACATAAATAAGTAGTATCGTAGAGGAGAAGCAGAAGATAGATCTCTTATTAATTTATGATGATTGTAACACTTGTTGCAATGATTAAAGTTTTTGTGAATTCGTTCTTGAATTTTCAAACTAAACTTCAAGTTAACTTTTCTGAAAGATTTGAACGTGAAATTGACATTCTTGTAAAAATCATCAATCTTTTATATATATGTAGAGAGAGAGAGAGAGAGAGAGAGAGAGAGAGAGAGAGAACATGATATATGCTATTAGCTACCATTTAAACCAACTTATTGGAGTGTTGTTTGTCAAGATTATAAAATTCAAAACATATACAACGGAAATTTCATCCGCATATGTCCCTCTTCAATGAGATAAAACATTAATCCTAACTTATATATTGAAGTACAGTCATATCCCGCGTTTTGTTAATTTTGTATGTAACTTATAAAAATAACAACGATCAATTATCACAATTACATTTAAGTTACACTGATCGCACGATCGATTACATTTAAGTTACATCGTATATACTTTATTGGGTATCAACAACATTAGCATAACTTTGTAGCTTGAATGACAAAGAAATGGAATGTAATGTGGGATGATGATCAATACTCTTTCAATCTTTTAAAGTTGAAAATCAGAACAATTAATGACTTTTGTGTTTGTGGGGTTCCAAATGACACTTTTAGATTTGACACAATTAACAAGGGACAAATCCATTCTTTTTAATTAGCTTCGAATATTAGGATGATATGTTTTGCTTTTGTCTGCCTTCTTTAACAAGTCCAGTGCCCATGTACCTTTTTCACTTACCATGTTGAAAATTTTGATTATAAAGTGAATATATTAAGTCAACATGCATATTGGCATCATTATTATGCAAAAGAAGATATATTTTACTCTTCTTCAACTTTTTTTTAAGTGGTGTAACTGTTCTTAGTTTGTTAAGTTGTTGTCTTGTACTAGGGGAACTTTAGAAAGAAATATAGATTTGAACTCAATATCTCGTTCTAGTAAGAGGTGCTATTTTATCACTTGAAAGTGCAGTAAAATGCTAGATTTTTTTTTTCGATTTAAAATTCTACAAATCAACGGTTCAAATCAATATATATATATATATGTAACAAAAGTTGAGCCATCTGGAAAAAGGTTAGCAGGGTGCCCAAAAACATCTCCCATCATCATATTTGCAAGCTATCGTGCCAACCTATTTCATAGATCAATAAATAAAGGAAAAAAATGCTCGATCAAATGCCACATGTTCTACCTTATTGCTATATGTCGTTGGCACAACAACTTGTTAATCAGATGGTAGGAGCGCTAGACTGAATATTGTCCTACTTTAAATTTGAAAATGATAATAATGTCGTATATCTCTAAGTAATATGACAGGTAATATGGTCGTGTGCATATATATATATATATATTTTGAAGTAAATATGATTGTATACTTAGATCATCGTGTTAATATCATCTCTAATGTTGAATTTTGCAAGTTGCTTTCCTTGTGTCATTGTATACATGACATATATTTCTAGCACAATATATATGAATGGCTATTGATTTAAATTTATATTTCAAGTAAAGTCTATTATCTGGAATTGACATGTTTTCTTTAGAATATGTTCTTTTCATATTTTAATTCAATTAAAAAGTTGATCAAAGTCAAGGTTCAATACCAACTATATAGTTTTATAAAGAAGTGCATGAATAGATTTTTATGAAGAATATGTGATTGATATTGCAGCTTGACATCAATCAACTATTAGTTAGATTAAAATTTGCAAAGAACAAGAATGGCATCGTTTGACCCAAAAAAAAAAAAAAAGAACTGTTGAGGGGGAATTAACGTGTATTTAAAGATTTTGACAAATCACTGGGGGGTGTAGATTTATTATAAAATTTTAGGGGCATAATGTTGAAAACTTGGTAGTTGAGGGGCCAGAGTTCATTTACAATGTAAATATGTAATCAAAATTATCACTAAAGAAAATTTAGTTTATCTAATGAGAATGCCTTCTCTATTAATCAAAATCGTTATTTGTATTATTATATACACTTTCTTATGGAAAACAATCAACTTTATGGGTTAATTTCACATATCGTCTCTAAGTTTTGGGGTTAGTATCGACTGGATCCTTAATTTTTTTCAACTAGTTGGGTCATCAACCTTTCATTAAATCACACAAAAGGTCCTTTTGACGATTTCCGTCAACTTTTCTGTTAAATTCTTGATTGAATTACTATTATACCCTTATCATTTTTAAATTAAAATCAAAAGGTTCAAAAATAAAAATTTATTTAAAAAAGGAAAAAGAAAAAATGGGGTTTTTTTGGGCAGCCATTTACTGCAGGAAAAACAACAAATGGCTGCCAAAAACAACAACCAAATGTGGGGGGATACTTGCTGTGAGCTGCCGGAAAATGGCAACTCACATTGGCTGCCAGAAACAGCAACCATCTATGGGGGTGACATGGCAGTTGATAGGGGGGTCTCCCCTTTCCTTTTGGCTGCCGTTTCTAGCAGCCATTGGCTGAGGAAATGCAAGCAAACTGCTGCCATTTCTGGCAGTCAGTCCCCTTTTTTTCTTTTGTTTTTTTGTTTTATTTTAATTTTTATATTATTTTTTATATTTTAGAACCTTTTGATTTTAAGTTTAAAAAGATAGGGGTATAATAGTAATTTTGTAGAGAATTTAATAGAAAAGCTAACAGAAACTTTCAAAATGATCTTTTGTGTGACTTAATGAAAGGTTGAGGACTCAGTGAGTTGAAAAAAAAAATTAGGGACTCAGCTGATACTAACTCCAAAGGTTAGAGACGATATGTGAAATTAACCCCAAATTTATTCATACACAAGCCAAGAATAAACAAAAAGACGGGACTCCTTTGTCTCAAAATCGGTTGATTAATTATCTCTCTGGTCCTCGAGTTAATGTTCAAGTATGATAGAAGTCACCATCTTTTTTCTTTTTGGTTAGTTAAAAATTTGGTTGCTTATCACAACCTAGCGTACACAAAGTTGCCAGCCCGTAACTTAGCAGATTGCATAGTCCACGAATTGGCGACTTACCCATTCAATGACTTTGGCCTAACATTAACAAACCCATGATGGACGACTCCAATAGTAGATGACTCAAATTACATTCTTTTTAACCATAAAGTGAACCAAAAAGTTACTTTTGGAAAATAAATTACTACAAGTAAACTTTTTAGAATTGAACCAGGCAAGCAAACATTGATGGAATTATGATCATGACCCTTCCTTTTCTGGACAAAAATACTTGCATCCGAAACAACAAAAAATTTGAAAGCCAAAAGAAGAAGCATATTCTTGAAGGGAGAATGTCATCTCTCAAGTCTCCAAATCAAGCTTCCTTCAATATCAAATTCTCAGCCGTCCAAAACGCAGCTTTTCTTCTCCTTTTCTTCCATCATCTTATCATCCCCATCACCAGATTCTCATCCCCAATTCACTTTCTTCATTTTCTTTCCCCAAGCCAAGAATCTCTTTCCCTCTCACAGATTCCTTCTTTTTCCATTTCTTACTCTCAAACCTTAGCTTTATCAACGATGCCTTTGTTCCCTTCCCTTCTCTTTCTCCCCCCTCTCTCATTTCCACCTTCTCTCTTAGTCATTTTCACCATTTTCACACGTTCTTTTTCGCTTCCTCCAAAACCAGGAATACCTCCTTCTATACATATATTTCCACCCCCTTCAGCCCATGTCTTCCTCAAACGTTAACCATCTCTCTCAACCATGCATTTATGGTATGCCTTCCAACTTGTTCTACTCAAATATTGTGTTTTCTTTGGCGTTTTGATTGATGCCCATATGAATTTTGGTAGTGTTTCTTTATATGTACAAAAATTGTGTCTTTTGGATTTAGACCAGCCTATTTGATTAGAAGTTAGACTATTTTTTTGTTTGTGGGTTTTTTATTGTGCCTGTAAAGATTGTGTCTTTTTTGCATCTTACTTGATCGCTATATGGTTACTTCTTCTTATTTGTTTGAATTGATATGATATGATTGTGGGGTTTAAGCAGGGCATGTTGTTTCTTCATACGCAGAGAGGAAGTCAAGGATTATGAAATGGCTAAGCAAGCTTTTCAGAAGTGGGACTAACAATAGAGGAGCCACAGGTCTTGGACAGCAGCCTCAGTTTTCAGGGGAGGAAAATATGTCTTGGCGGGCACCAGTTAGATCGTTGGTACTAATATCTGATTTTTCTTTTAGATACTCAGTTTGTTCATATCAATTACAGATAGTTTTTCTATGAAGAATATTTCCAATGGTGGATTCTTTTTCTTCTATTTGAACTCAAATTATGCATACGTGGTGTATGCTATGCTTAAGTGTATTCGCGGCCCTCAACTTTTCCCAAGGTGAAAAAGTTAATGAACTTGCACATATTGAAATTCTCCATAATCTGTAAACAGTAACTTGCAACGTTTGATTCTTTTGAAGAATATTAACCTTATTTAGAGGAAGTCAATCCTCACCCCTTTTCCAGTCTCTATCACAATCGATGCCTTTGGATGTTTATTGTGTTCTTTGTTATCAGTTATTTTCATACTCCGCTTTATACTTCTATTTATTCCTGAGAGGTGCAATGCCAATGCATGTGGGAATAAGATTCTGTATAAAGTTTGAGAAGGCATTTATTTGTAAAATAACACGAGTATGTTTCATTTGATGTGTTTCTCACTGCCTATTTCAGATTGAAGAGTAATGAAGACAAGGTTTAGAATTTAAAGATCTGCAAAAATTTATAGAAAACTTAAATGCATACTTATTAACTTCTGAAGTAAATAGTAATAGCAGATATTTTGGGGCAAGCATAGTATGTATTCATATATGTTAAATAATGAGAGCATATCAAAGGGGTGTTTGATCCTCATGAGAAATTACTATAAATGAGAGGTGGAGATTTGATTTGAATTTGAAATGTGTGGTTGTAATCGAATGGTTGTCAAACCATTGCTACAAAAGATTATAATGAGAAAAGTAAAATAAGAATCAAACACCCTTCTGTATCCAGAATACGTGAATCAGCTGGTTGTTTAACAGTCAACTTCTATTTGCAAAAATAATGAAATGCGTGATATAGCAAAGAGATGCCGATTTTCCTATTCTATTTAGGATGATCTCTTCATGCATCTGGAATACTTCTGATATGTGTACAACACGTCTATGATGATATCTTCCGTAAATCTCAAGTTTCTCTTAAATTCTCCATCCTAAAAGAGAGGTATGGGGAACCTAGTGGTTGATGTCTGGTGGCTGATACTTTTCCTTCATACTATCTTGATTGTTGGAGATATGTTATTGTTTATTACTTAGTACATTGCATGTTCTTTGACTATGAAAACAATTCAAATTTCTTCAGGATGACCGCTCAAGAGGGAAAAGAGAAAAAGAGGAATTAGATCGCGCAATTGCACTCTCTCTTACTGATGATTTAAAGAGACCAAATGGTAACTTCTGTTTCCCATTTTTGTAGTGTGGGGTTTTTTTGCTCTTGGGATGCACCACATTCTTCCAATTGGCCATTCCTTTTCCCTTGCTAACAAACATATTGAATTCAACTGTACCCCATTTACTACCTGGTGTTAACAACTTTATTTTACAGGTTACAGATGGAGAACAGACAATGATGAAGATCTAGCACGGTCATTTCATGATAGCCTGAATTCATCATTTCCCCCTTATGCCCCTCGAGATTATTATCCCAGGGGATATAGGTACTAAACCTCTAATTTAACATACTCGGACAGTTACTTCAGCTGTTCAACTGTCATCTAGTTGAAAGAATTTTTTATTTGATCTCTACTCTCAAGCATGTCCTTTTGGTTTTGGTAGCGTAAGTTTGCTAATGGGATGAAAATGGGATAGTAATAACACTTTATATTCGTCGGTTGCGTGGTCAATGCAAGGGGATAAACTACTGCCTTCGTTTATGTTAATCTATTTGTATAATATAAATTCACAACTGAATGGTCTGGCGAATCTCGGGAGGAAGGAATTACTTTAGCAGCGTAAAAGTTGCGCCATTTAAGTCCCATTTGGATCTTCTGCTAGGAAAATTTGGCAGTTCAATGATGTGTTATGCTACAAAAAACTTGCATATGGATAAATATCATGAGTGATGGCAGGATTTGACTGATCGTGTGCATTACTTGCAGAGTGTGTGGTGGTTGCAACCGCGAAATCGGGTATGGTAATTATTTGGGATGCATGGGGACTTTTTTCCATCCAGAATGCTTTCGCTGTCACGCCTGTGGTTACCCTATTACTGAACGCGAGGTACCTGCTTATGGTAGTACAATAGTTCTTTCACCCCTAGCAAGACATAATATCACCCCCCCCAACCCCCACCTTCTCTCTTTCCGGCTAGTATTCATCTTCATGTTAGAAAAACAATGCTGCAGGATTTTTTTCCTTGCTTCTGATGTTTTCTTTGTTGGTTCAAGTTCTCATTGTCAGGGAAGGACACATACCATAAGTCCTGCTTCAAAGAGCTCACTCATCCCAAGTGTGAAGTTTGTCACCAATTTGTAAGGGTGTAATTCTGCTGCAGATATAATTTTTGATATTTGTAATTGACAATCTGCTATTGACACTCATATATATTTATAGATTCCCACCAATAGAGCTGGCTTGATTGAGTACAGATGCCACCCATATTGGTCTCAGAAATATTGTCCTTCACACGAACATGATAATACAGCTCGATGCTGCAGCTGTGAACGTCTGGAGGTATATTTTACCAAAGTTGGTTCTTTTTACATGTATTCCTGGAAACTGATTATCTACCAGATATCACCAGATTCCTGAACTTGTAATTTTATCTTTCTTTTTCTTTATTTAGTCATGGAAGACTAGATATGTATCACTAGGAGATGGAAGAAGTATATGCTTGGAATGCATGGAATCAGCTATCATGGATACTGGTGACTGCCAACCACTTTACCATGCCATCAGAGACTTCTATGAAGGAATGAACATGAGAATTGATCAGCAAATTCCCATGCTTCTTGTTGAAAAACAAGCACTTAATGAAGCTATTGAGGGGGAGAGACATGTAATGAAGTTTCCATCTCTTTTATATCATTTTTAGATTCTTTTTTATTCATAAAAGCTTCTACAGGGTTTCCATCACATGCCAGAAACAAGGGGTTTATGCCTGTCCGAAGAGCAGACTGTTACGAGTGTAAGATCTTCTGCATCTCTCCATCTGTCCTTTCCTTCATTTCCAATTTTACGAAATCATCAGTGCTAAAAACCAGAAGGTAAAGTTTCCCAGTTCACGAATGTTATTTTCTTCATTACCAATCTCTAGATACTGAAGAGACCAAGAATTGGGGGCCGTGGACTGGTAGGAATGAGAACTCAGCCACAGAAGTTAATTCGCAGATGTGAAGTTACTGCTATTCTGGTTTTATATGGCCTTCCAAGGTAAATATAGATACTCAGTTTCATGTATCAGCTATAACACAGCCTTTCAAGATAGTTGTCTGCAGTTTCTGCAAGGAATATCCAAACCATGTTGCTTCATAATTTTCTATAGTTCTACATAGATGAGTGTTTTATCTGTCAGAAAAGTAATATTTCACAGTTAGTTCACAGTGAAGGTTACAGATCATATCAATTCTTGATGCAGGTTACTGACCGGGGCAATTCTCACACATGAGCTAATGCACGGATGGTTACGACTTAATGGTAATACATGTTGATCTTGTATATTTTCTTGTGAAGCGAAACATATATGGATAAACAATAAACAGAGCTTAAGTTTAATACCCGTAACCGTATAGCTTTCTTGTGCTGCAGGCTACCGAAATCTCAGACCGGAGGTAGAGGAAGGTATCTGCCAAGTGCTCTCACACAGGTGGCTCGAGTCAGAAGTAATGCCTGGATCAAGAAGCATACCGTCTAGTTCCACAGCTTCATCGTCATCAAGTTGGTCGTATGGATCCACAAGCATGCCATCTACATCAACTGCTTCATCGACCAAGAAAGGTCACAAGTCCAGCACAGAAGATAGACTAGGCGAGTTTTTTATGCATCAGATTGCCAATGATGCTTCTCCAGCATATGGAGAAGGCTTTAGATCAGCAATGAAAGCCGTAAATCAGTATGGTTTGCGTCCTACTTTAGACCATATTCGCTTTACCGGAACGCTTCCTCTGTAACTGTGTTTTGTGAATTTGTTGCAACACCATTCAACCTTCTGCCTACTGAGGAACCCAGAAAGGGTTTCTCATGCGGGTGAATAGATAATGCAAAGGTTGGATTAGCTCCTCCAAAATTTGAGGGGTCCTGTTGAGGCTACAAGTCCAGAAGTGACCGTTCAAATAAGAAGCATACTTCCAGTGAAATTTCAAATGCAAAATTATTAACATATTTTCATATGCATTAGACAGACAAACTGGGAACACACTACTAACCACTTCTGCAAGTTAAAACCAAACCTAGGAGCCCTGTGAATATGTCCAAGGATATGCCATGGGAATTCCGCAACAAACTCCTCACTGAACCTCATCCATCCAATTCGTGTGTGCGCGTGTACTATTCCTGTCAAAAGTAGATGGAAAAAAAAAAAAAAGAAAAAGACTATCCAAAAAACACCCCTGGGGATAGGGGTGGTATTTTCTATGAACGGAAGTGACAGAATGGTAAGGGGGGAGGGATGGTATTTTCAATGAATGAAAGTGACAGAATGGTATAAGATCAATTACTGCACCAACAGAACATGCTCCATGTGAGGGTTCTAGTAATAACTGTGAAAATTTACATGCTAGAACAAGTACAACTACAATTTCATCCCTTGATTCTTAACACACAGTACCCAAAATAGGATAGCAACCATCTGATTTGTATGTTAATGACATAGTAGGTACAATTGTATGTATAACTTTTTCCACATTATAGATTGACAGTAATGAAACAACCACAACAAATCAGGTTATGCTATGGTTTGTACATATGAATGCTTCTCATCTGCTCATGCCTGCCTCGAATGAAATACCAAAGCCAATCTTTAGATATCTGGGTGTCAACAAGTCAATTTTCAGGAATACTTGAGAATAGCTGCTTCAATTTTTCATACGTCATGAAGATGATACCAACACCTGGTACAACCTTGAAATATTCAGGCAGAATCCCTCGATACAAACCTCGCAACCCTTCACTCCTGAATATATGCCTGAATGTACCAAAAAGCCCCGTCTTATAAACAAGGGCCCTTCCACCAGCTCCTTCCAACTGCATTCGTCGTCTCACAAGATCCAGCGGAAATGTAACTGCAAAATAATGTGCATTAGCCCAACATAAAGCAGCTCCATATTCCGGTTCAGCACTCAACTTTTCCATGTCTGAAATTCATTTTTATTTCAATAAAAAAAGGATAAAAACAGCAGGTAACATAAATGACACAGAAAATATCTGAAAAGGATCTTGGTCTGGAATACACAGATTTAGATCAGAATAGGATATTATAATTTGAACCTCAAAATTGCAACATTGACCCGTCTGAGACCTATACCCAATAATATGCAGATACTTCTGAATGCAATAACAAGCCATATTGTCTGTTTGGCCCAGCAAGAATGAAACTAGAGTGAGATGACACAGGAAAAATTAGGGAGTCTAACAAAACCATAAACAAGGCTTCCAGCCTTGATTTTGCATGTTTATACAACCGGAATACAAGAAGTTTCAGAATGTTCATTTGCTAACTAAGTATATCCTCTACAAGCATCATTCAGGACATTTTCATCTTTTCAGAAATGTAGGCCGAAGCAGAAGTTTTGGACTGCTATAAGTAGCTCTTCTTTGCCTTGGAACATCAGCGTATTACCCTTCAGAACCAGTGCACTTTCCCCTTCACTGGTTTCTTGTAAAGCTAGCTAAATCTGGCACTAGCGCATAAATTATCCTGCTTCTGCTCATATATCTATCTGATGTCATTCCTCATCATGGTGGAGCAAGTCAAACGAAAAATACGGATAGCAAACGCTCCCCCCCCCCTTCCCTTTTTCAGAAGATCTATTTTTCTCTTCTTTTAGGATATTTACCGCTTCCCTTATTCTATTAGGATTAGGCTTGCTTATAAGCAAATTTGCAGGATCAAATTCAGTACAATTCCATTCATCAATACAATACAATAAAGTTATCCTCTACAAATCCCTCGAGTTTTCCTTTTTTCAAGAAAAAACAATTACACTTTCACCGAGTCGTCGGGTAGAAAGACATACTGCAACGAAGCCTTGAGGAAATAGATAATTGAAAAAAAAAAAAGAACAGAAAATAAAAGAAAAAAAAATCAAGTTCTAAAGTAGTCGTGTGAATAATGGTTATTACTTACTATAATAAAGAGCCGGCAGTAAGTTCTTTGCAGTCACAAGAATCAGTTTTTAATACTAAACTAGTTTTCAAGGGAACAAAATTTCTTCAGGGTTTTGCACACATTCCGGATGAGGAAACAACATGAACATATTATGAATGTACAGCATGAATAAATGCAGATCAGTGGGAATAAAATTCTATCCTTGGGTCTTTGTTTTAATCTTTCTCATTTTCATCACTTCTCAGTTGAACTTTCTGTCAATTTATTCCAATGATCTCATTTGTTTAAAAAGCAGCGACACTCAGTTTTCATCATCTTCTCATTTCTTACTGAGTTTAGGGATGAAAGTGGGTTTTAGATTCTAAAACTGACCCATTCAAGTCTAATTAGATTTAAAAAGAAAAAAAAAAGTCAGAAATGCACCAATAAATCTTTTATATTAAACTACAATCAGGGAATGGGCATATGAAGCCTAAGTGAGAAGCATACCTCAAAGAGGACACCTCTCACAATAGCTGCAGAACTTGACTCACCAAGAATTAGCAGCTATAACAGAGCCAACTGCATATTTGGAGAGCCAAGTTATCCACAAATGCGAAGATACACCAGCAAATATCCTTAGAGAAGTTAGTTTGTAGGGGAATAAAAAATCAAGAAAAGCATAAGATATCCTTTAGACTTCCTTACAGAAAGTCCCATATTCCAATATTAACATGTCAGGACCTCAGGCTCTAGGGTCAGTCTGGTTAGATACTTTTTGAGAAGCCTGCACTTCAACCTGCTTCTCTGCATCAAAAGCACTGAAGACATCTACACACATTAAGATCTTTCTCTTAAATTGTCTAATGATATAAAGTTGCAGAGAAAGCTTCAAAGATTACATACACACTAGATCATATACCTTGGTCGTTAGAGAGTTGCAGAGGTTGGGATTTGTGTCTGTGCTTTATTATATCATAAGTATGGAGGTTCAAAATGAAGAAATAACACTTTGAAGAACAGAAAAACAAAATGTTCAACTATATTAACTGTACTTGTGATATAGATGTTACTTTTGACAAATCAAAAAAGCATAAAGTACTCAGCTCTTAAATAGAAATTGTTTTATGCTAGTCATATAACTCACCTGTTGACGATGCAATACCAGAAAGACTCCCACATGCGAGGCTGACCAAAACAGTAGAATCATCGGGTCTGGTGCCATAACGCAAATACGGATAAGTTCCCGACTTTTTGGACAAATTCAACTTTTCTTTCGCAAAGAAGCTAAACTCGTAGTCTAGTCTGTTTTTGTCAAATATCATTTAAAAGCGCAAAAAGTAGGTGCATCAATTTATGCAGATTTACCTGTGAGAGTGCCAACAAGATCTTACAGTGTCATACACTGAGAAACTGATAGCCAAATTTGGTCCTACTCCCTGCATTATTTCCCAAACTGCAGTAAATAAACAGTGGAAAAGGATGATGATGGGATTACCACTCAAAAGACAATCATATAGTACCAACAAAGTTGCCCCAAGTCCTTTATAAAGGCCGGAGACTCCTTCCTCCTTGCTAATGGTACGTAAAGCATGAAATATTCCTCTGTAATAGATTACATTTGTCTGGATGAAAGAAAGAAAATTAAAATAAAAGTAAGTGAATATTCCGCTTATAGTGCAAAGAAAAGAAAATAGAAGGATAGACAAGATAGCCAAGATAAATGACAAACAAGAGGCTAATAGCTGCTATCCACAATTCTCATCTGGATAAAGAAGAGAAGATGTGAAACCATGACATTATCTATCCCCATGCCCATTAGTCAAATAAAAGAGGAAGAGAAAGTATGTGAGACCATGACATATGAAATATTCCTATACTCACGGCTGGATAAATTCAGGAAAAGAAAAGACAAGAAACCATGACATATTACTCATAGTTGAATAATACAGTAAATTTTGGGAAAAAGGGATTTGAAACCATGACATATACTCCCTCCATCCCTCAAACATAGTCCACTATTCCTTTTTCATCCCTCCCAAAATTTTAGTCCGCTTTCCTCAGTTAATTTCTTAGTTTTCTTATATGACCCAATTTAATATGCATCGTTATTAGAGCACAAGAAGAATTAAAATGGAATAGTAAATAAAAGAAAGGGCATATAAGGAAAATTAATTTTAAATGTTACTTTCCCAACAATATCAATTGCACTTTCTTTAACATTGTGAAAATGAGAAGGGGACTATCGTTGTGGGACGGAGGGAGTAATTTATTCCTGTTCTCATTAGTTCCTCTTAGAAAAGCATTGTGACCACTCTTAATAATTAAGGAGAAAAGCAAGTAAATTCCCTCCTACACTTCCTAATATTCCTTTTTCTTTCCTTCTTATTTTCAGGGACTTCAACATTTACCACTTTGTCCATCTCTCTCCTTTGCGTTCTATTCCCCTTCAAACTGAAAGACAGCTTCCTGTTGTAATTACAATTCAGGCCTACACCATCCCGAGAAAAACTACCAAAACCTCTGTTGCCCAAGGATAGTCTAATTTTCCTTTTTCATCCGTCTCAAAATATAGGCCACTTTCTTTTTAAAGATTTAGTTGAAATATTAGTTTCCTCATATGCCCCCTATTTAATGTGCATTATTATAAACAAATTATAATTATTATAGTGGATTAATTAATAAATGAAAGGATATAGTTTAAAAATGATCTTAAATTTGCTTTTCCAATACCAATAAATGTACATTTCTTAATCTTTGTGAAAATAGGAATTGGACTATCTTTGTCGGACGGAAGTAGTAACATCTAAGCTCTTCCCTTTCTCACCTTATACCCTACTTGTTCCTTCCTCCTTTACTAGAAAGAAAATACGTGAAAGCCTTAAGTGATGCAGATCTTAATAAACAATAAAAATCAGAGATCTCATTGCTGAAAGTTAAGAAAGTTACAGAGATTACAGAACAAAAATTTGGCAGAAAAAGAAATTTTCGTTGTGCCTTAATATATTAGAATCCTATCATCCTAATTCTCCTAATTATAATCTTCAATTCCCCATCTGTAGGTGTAAAAGACTAATCAAGCAGATGAGATAACAAGTGATTGTTGCTCTATATTCTGTCGAGCAAAGAGAAAAACATAAAAGCTGAGGAATCATAATTCTTAAATCTACAAAAACACAAGCAATATCAATATCCAGAGTAGAAACATAAAGATAGTATATGCACTACCCAAAATCAATCTTGCAGTGCTGTGTCAGTCTGATATCAAAAAACTCTAGCACATGGGAAACTAGACCAAAATAACAAATTAAAACCCGAAACTCATTACTTTCAACATATTGTAGAAAAACACTGCTCATTTACCTGGGCTGCAAGACGTGTTCTCACAAGATCCAGAGGATATGTAACAGAGGCAGCAGTTATTCCTGCCAAACCACCCCCAGCAAGTCGTATACAAAGGTCTGCACTCATGTTATCTCCTTGGCTTTCGACCCCCAAAATGAACTGTAGAAACTGTCATATGAAAAGGAAAAGTACGTAGTTAAAGCGCTGATTTATTTTGAAAAAAAAAAATTTGTTGAAAAAAGAGTTCCTTCAGGGGACATCTATACCAACATTCTTGTCGTGTTCAAATGCACAAAAGCTAACTGAAGAATAGGGAAGGCGATGCACAATTGTGACCAAATTTCCTTTCCAAAATGCACAAAATCCTTCCTTTCTAAGAATCCGTGATGCTTCTCGCCACATATTGGCCTTTCTTAAACTAGCAGCCTCAGAGTGCATTCCCTGCACCTGCAGATAAAATAATTATTTGCTCACTTATGCGTTAGAGAATTGTACACACACACACACAAACACAAAAAAAAAAAAAAAAGAAAACGATTTCATCCAAAATAAGTAAAACGTAAGCCATGGAATCATAGAGATATTATGCATCACCATGCAGGTACTTACGACTAGTGAACAATTCAAACAAACATTTCAACTTACACCAGACTTTTCCTCAATTCTTTCAAACATTTCAACCCGCTTTAGCTTTTATCTATTTTTCATTACCAACATAATAAATAAGTCACTGAAACTGAGTATAAAGTGCGGTCCTTCTCTGAGACTGACTAACCAAACCATAGAAATTAACTTATTTTCTGTTTTCATGAATCCTCCATTTTTCATTTCTCCTAGATAGACATCGCATTCACAATTCCAATTCGACAAGTGGGGTTTAAAGAAACAAAGAAAGAAAGAAACATGCCCTAAAGTAATAATTAATTGAAAAGACATTTTCTAGCAACAATT
This sequence comes from Nyctanthes arbor-tristis, assembly GCA_963692815.1. NCBI lineage: Eukaryota > Viridiplantae > Streptophyta > Magnoliopsida > Lamiales > Oleaceae > Nyctanthes > Nyctanthes arbor-tristis. The sequence continues at coordinate 33,649 of CAVNYN010283660.1, read as the reverse complement.
AATATAAGCAAAAAAAAAATCAGAAGTATATACCAAGAAACCCCTAAATCCTGGGATTCTATTATTCGATTTCACATATTTTCAAACATAGATCAATGAGAAAGCTCCAAATAAGGGAAACCAAAAAAAGGAAGACAGGAAAAAACCTGAAACAGAATGGTGAGGCGTGCTAGGGGAGCCGTACAAGTCTTGCTGACGGCGCCGGCAACCCCACCAGCGAGAAGCTGCGAGACAGTAACGATCTGCGATTGCTGCCTGTGCTTCCCCTGCTCCACAACAACCGCCCCATGCCCCGCCGAATTATTCAACCCCCCTCCCTCCACCACCACCCCAACTCTCGCTTCTGTCTGCATTTAACAATCCCCTCTAAAGTCTTTATCTAAGAATTTCGTAATACTGATACAAAATACTATATGGGTTCGAAGTAAATCGAAATGGGAGATAAGATAAGATGGTTTATTCTTGTTGGTGTTTTCGTTGTTGTGCCGCAAGAGCTTTTCGGTTTCCGCAGCGGTTTTGGTTCCTTCCTGTTGGCGTGTTTTAGGACCAAAAAAGTCCAGATGACGTCGCACAGCACGTTGTGTGATCGACGGTCCTAAATTTTACGCTTATAATATTAACACAATGTTTATAACAATTTAAATCATACTTTAATTTATCAATCAATTTAAATTTCAATTTTTAAGTATATAACAACACCATATTTAATCACATATTTAATGTGATATACACTTTCACATCATTTTAATTATTACCTCCACATAATACAATTACATCTTGACACCTATACAAAATTTGAATTTTAAATCCATTTAAAAACCTACCAATTTTTAAATCCTTACCAAACAAACCCCAATGTTTAGCAACCCTTTGAAATTTATCTCGATTTATCAACTAATTTAAATTTTAATTTTTAAACACATGACAACATCATATTTAACTATATATTTAATGTGATGTAAACTTTCACATTATTTTAATCATTACCTCTACATGACACAATTACATCTCTACACCTATATAAAATTTGAATTTTAAACCTATTTAAAAACACATCTAAATTTAAATGGTTACCAAACGAACTAGTTTGATGAGACCCAAATCCATTTTCAATTACATATTTTTATTTTAAAAACAATCTTACACATAAATTTGTCGTTTTTCTTACTTTTCACGCATTTTCTTACTTTTTACCTATACATTCTTTAAAAATCATTTCCTCACAAAATATGTTCTTAAAAATCTATAAATCAAACATACTATTAACCATTCTCCAATGATTTCTTGGGACACTTTCGGGATGAAAGTTGTATATTGGAAAAGATAATGGTAACAATTTTTGTACAGAATCACCTCCAGTTAAAACAATGTGTGTGTGTGTTTTTTAAACTTTTTCTAGGTATGTGAAGAAGAAATCTCTAGTGATATTATAGTGTCATATTGTCGTGTGTAGTGTCCGGCTACAAATCACACAACCGTAGGGCACCATATAGTGTCACGTCACATAACCGTATAGTGTCATACATCTGACGTTTCATCATTTTTAACAATAAAAAGAATCTCTAGCGGGATTTATGGTGCTAGACACTTATATGACGGGATATTATTATTTTTTTTTTGAAGGGAAATAATTAATTCTCATTAATCATCCTAGAGTTAGTTACATCATTAGAGAGAGCACTCACAAACTAATTTGGCACCTCTCGAAATAAGCAAGAACTAGAACTAGAACCAGATATGACTCTCCTTACTAAGGTATGTGCCGCTATATTAGCTTGCCTCTTTACAAACTTATCAAACATGTGCCTTTGTTGAATGAGAAGCTTGCAATCGTGCACTATCGTACCAAATTTTGAGTTATCTTCAAGTATAAAGCATCCACCACTCTCTTCGCATCTAGCTCAAAAACTACCATGTTGAATCCCAAACTGATCAGGCACTGAATAGTGGTCCTCAACCCAATGCTTCGGTCACCCTTACTGAAGATGCCCCAATGATGAACTCCATCTTACATTCTACAAATTCTCCCACATTGCTGCGAATGATTATGACAATACAAGTCATTCTGTCTCCATCTCCAAGCTGCGTCAACATTACACCTTACATATCCCAAAGGAGGTTTAGTCCAGGTCATCAGTATTGCTTCCATCCTAGCAACTAGCAGGCGTTGTTTTCTTGCTTCCACCTATTCAAACAAAGCCAACAATCCAGCATAAACTGTTTGTCTCTGCCCTTGAGCTTGTCTCTTCCACAATTTAGCATTCCTCTCTCTCTCTCTCTATATATATCTATCTATATATATATATATATATACTCCAAAGAAGCGCACAAGTTCGGTTGATATCTTGAATATCTTGACGCATCACTAATTAATTTTTTTATGTATCAATCTTTTTACTTTTATATATTTTATTTTGTTGATATTTGTCCATTAAACGAATAATTTTCTTTATGTTATTGTATTATCGACTTTAATATGTATCTAATTTATTTATTCATTTTACTGATTTAATTTAACGATATGACTTTTTTTTTTTAAAAAAAAAAGTTTAACTTTAAAAATCTATTTGTCGAACGAGTATAGCTAGGGGCGGAGGTAAGGGTAGCCACACTCTTCCCCAGGTAGACCCGTTTTTAGACAAATCCTTTTAGAATCCTTTGAAAAATCAGGAATTTATTATTATTTTTTTTAGTGTTTCAGCTAGGGGTCATCAACATTCAGATACCCCTTTTTTATGTTCTCTCTCCGTTCATATTATATAGTGGAATAACCTATTGAAATGTCATTATTATTTATAGTATGACGGGTTAATATTACATTTTGCTCCATGTAGAAAATTTTGACAATATATATATATATATATATATATTTTTTATATTTTTTTTCTTTTGCACATTTTTATTGGGTATTCAGCATATAGTTTTAATTCTCATAAGGGTGGTTATTTTGACAATGTAGTTTTTACTAATCACATCACATGTTATTTACTTTAAATGCATCTAATCTTTACTAATTATCACATTTATATATGTCATAGCTTTTCTATCTCCTTTTTCCTTTAATTTCCCATTAATTATCACATATTATTTTTGATGATATCTTCTATATAAAATTTCATTGTAAAAGAGCTCTAAATTTTTTTTTTTTTTTTTGAACGGGAAGACTCAGCTTTCATTGCTAGAAAAATAGTTTGTTACATCAGATTGAGGAGTCTTCTGAAGCCACGTAGGAGCTTTAAATAAACTACTAGAGCTTTGAATATCTAATTTCACTCTATTTTCAAGAATATGAGCAACCACGTTACCATATCTAGGGATGAATTGAGCACTAAAAGTGTTGAAATGATTTCTCAAACATTTGCATTCTTGGATAATCAAACCAAACTCAGATTGATCGATCTACTTCCTGGCCCAAGAAGTCACCTTTGTCATTACGGAGAACCATCCCTACTGCTGCCCTACTGTCTTGAAGAAACGCATCATCCACATTGCAAAGAATCAGCCCTGCTGGAATCCGCTGGCCCTGAAAGACAGCATTTGCAGATCGAGGGTTACTTTGAGTATTTAGTCGTGCAGCCTGCCAATTCTCTAAAGTACTCAGCCCTTGCCTAGCGCATTGCTCTTGTTGTGATATGTATTTTCTATTAAAGTCAATTTAACATTTTTTATTTGTATTTACATGATTTACTTGTTTATTATTTATTTATAAATTTGTCATTATTCATATGGACTTTATATTTTGATTTACATGTTTGTTTTGGAAATCTCGTACATGGTTGAAGGTCAATTCACCTATACCGTGTTTTAAATACATCTCAATTATTCTTATTTGATGATTTAATCTCAATTCAAGGTAAACTATCTTTTTCATTCAAAGATGAATTTCTGCTTTCATTCCATTGATTCAATAGTGATTATTATTAATCAAGAGGGTATTGGTGTTTTATATGTGTTTAGTACTTTATCCGTTAGGTGTGGCTTGATAAGGGATTATTGAATTAATTATTTTGATGTAATATATAATGAATAATGTGTCGTATTTTGCAACTATTTATGGTTATTATTTTTATTATTTTTTTCCAAAATGCAGGATATATGTTCTATGGCGATTGTAGATATTTTATTCATATTATTAACAATGTAGATATTTTGAATGTTTTTCATTATTAATGAAAACAATAGTGTCTTTTTTAATTATTTCCTTTTTTATTTTTTATTGCTTTTTTTGTTCCCGTGTAAGACAGGGGTAAAAAAGGCTAGTTACTATAATGCCACACGCATTGATTTGGTCTTGACATGGAGCTCAAATGATTATTCTCAATATCTTCAACATTCCTACTAGAGAATAACCCATCAAGAAGTTTCAAGTTCCACTTCCTATCATGATCAATAAGTTCACTAACAATCATATTCTCCCAACCAGGGTATTCCATAGTCTCAAATCCAAAATTAGGCTCACTTCTTATCCACGGATCTTTCTACACATGTATTCTTGTGCCATCACCAACTCTCCATCGACAACCCTTCTCTAGCACTATACGAGAAGATCAAATGCTCTTCCATGTAAAGTTGGGATTATAACCCAGCTGAGAGTTTGAAAATTTCCCCCTAGGAAAATATCTAGCTTTGAGGATGCTAGAGACTAGTGCATTGGGCAGGGAAATGATATTCCAGCCCTGCTTCCCACGCATAGCAAAGTTAAAGGCTGCCAAATAACGAAAACCCATGCCTTCATCTTCATTACGCACACACAACCTGACTCCACCTAAACCAATTTATTCCTCTATTACCATTCGATTTCATTCTCCACCGAAATGAGTTCATCATCCTTTATAATTCCTTTCACAAATGAACTGAAAGAAGAAAAGTCAGCATACAATAAGACGGTATCGCTTGAGCAACCGTCTTGACCAAGATCGTCCGCCCAACCTTAGAGCATTTTACCTAAGCACCCATTCAACTTCTTCCACAACCGCTCCCTTAAGAAGCTGCAAACATGTTTCTTCTTTCTTCCAATCACGGATGGAAGATCTAGATACCTCCCCGTATCCAAAGGAGTTGTCACATTAAGCAAAGTAGAGATTTAGACCTTACCTCATTGGTGACATTAGAGATGAAAAATATGCCGAATTTCACAAAATTAACCGTCTGGCCGGATGCTTCTTCATACGTTCTAAGTACATCTTTCAAGACATTCGTTTTTTCCATGGTAGCTCGAAAAAAGAGAAAAGTATCATTAGCAAAGAAAATGTGAGAAATACTAGGTGCATTCCTCACAATTCTACAACTATGTATAGCTCTCCTACTCTCGGCCTCATGGATAACTGCTGAAAGACCTTCCACGCAAATGATGAACAAGTTAGGTGATAGTGAATCACCTTGTCTCAAGCCTCTAGACAGTAGCATAGGTACAACTTCCTTCCCATTCCTCACCGAATATCGAACTGTAGTCACACACAGCATAATAAGGTCGATCCATTCTTTAGCAAAGCCCAACTTATCCATAATTAATTCCAATCGACTCGATCATAAGCTTTTCTTATGTTGATTTTCAAAGCCACATCTCATTTTTTCTTTTTTCTTTTTTTTTCCCCGCACTTATGTTTCATATAATGTATAATCTCAAATGCAACCAAGATATTGTCCGTCGTACTTCTCACAGGCACAAATGCAGATTGAGATTTTGAGATAATATAAGGCATTATCCCTCTCATGCGATTAGCCAATACCTTTGCAATGAGTTTATATAGGCCATTGTATAAGGAGATTGGCCTAAAGTCCTTCATAGTTGTTGGTGATGGAAGATTATTAAGAACTCTTTATATTGGTTTTCCAATGATCTTCCACTAGATATGCATATAGCGGCATAATCCTACCAGACACGTGGGCTATTTTGAAACTTACCACATTTTCAGTTCCTCCAATCTTTTATATTTAGCAGTATTCTATTTAGGTTCATTTGTAATTGTCATTTGCCTATTAAATTAAACATCCAAGAAACAATATATAACTTACTAGGGTCATTTGAGGTCGATGGAACTGTTGGCGATGTTTTGAGATACATTCATGGAGACTATAAGACCGTACTGACTTCTTAAACTTGTGGTATGATAATAAATTCGTACATTCTCTTTTAATATAACGGGTACAAAATTGAGACTGATGCCAAAAAGCATTGACCATATAAGATCAATATTTTCAGTTAGAACAACATTGTCTCCTATTCGAGTTACCGGAATAGTCATTAATCTTAATGGCAGTGCCCTGACCGGGAACATTATTTGCAGCCTCTTGAGCTACGAGGGCTTTTCTGCTTATAATCTGATATATATCCAACATAATTGTTTGGAACGCTTTCTCTACGTTATGAGCTTCCAGCGCTGATGTCTCGAGAAATGATAGGCCTTCTTTCTCAGCAAAGAGCTGAGCGTCGTTCTCGCTGATGGCTCTGAGGTGATTGAGGTCAGATTTGTTGCCGGCCATCATTATGACTATGTTGGAGTCGGCATGGTCCCTCAATTCACGTAGCCAACGTTGAACGTTGTCAAACGTTTGCCTCTTGGTTATATCGTACACCACAAGTGCCCCGACCGCACCTCTATAGTATGCGCTAGTGATTGCACGGTATCTTTCTTGACCGGCGGTGTCCCATATCTGCGCCTTTACCGTCTTTCCTTCCACCTACACCAAAGTATCATAAAATGAATAGGGAAAAATCTTGAAGCACTACTATTTACACCACTACTTGTTCTGATTGGACATTTGGCATTTCTCTGTGAATTCATACATTAACATCAAATGTAAGAACTCACACATTTATGCCATGTGTGATATCTGTACAAATAGCAATACATGCAACATTTCTCGTTGAATAATATGGTAGCCCTATGCATAATTCTAGAACTCCCATTGATTGATCCTACACACAGGATCATATCAAATCAAGAAAACACATTATGGAAATCAAAACCAACCTGCAGAGTCCTTGTAGCGAATTCGACACCAATGGTGGATTTCGACTCCAAACAGAACTCATTACGCGTAAATCTTGAAAGAATATTAGATTTTCCTACACCGGAATCTCCAATCAAAACGATCTTGAATAAGTAATCATACTCATTATCCACCTTATATGCCATTGGTTCTTCACTCTCTCTCTATATATATATATATATACACAAAAAAAAAAAAAGGCCTACACAAACCAAATCGAAGATCATTATTAAGGAAGAGAAATTGAAGATTAATCACAAGAGAAAACAAAAATCCGTTCAGTTTGTTACAAAAATATATCTCACCACTAAAATCTTGAGATGCTGGCGATCATGTTGAAAGCTAATTTCTTAATTAAATTTGACCTGGAAAATGGAAGAGGAATGAGAAAGTGGAAAATTCCCTGTTAAGACAGAGTGAAACCAGAAAAAACAGAAACAGTGGATTGGAAAATTGCTTGTCAATACATGTGCCCGCGTATTTAACGGCATAGAACAAGCAGATCCGCTGTGTTATATAGTTTGTATAGTATAATATATAATAATATAATAATTGATTAATGAAAAATGTGTCTATACATGGTTGGACATGAGCATTTTTTACAGAACCCACTTAGACATTTGAACATTTCTCTATTTAAGAATACATTTTTCTAACAATTCTAATTACAGAAAAAGATAGATAAGAAGTATGATAAAAATGATATGTGGTTCATGTGATGATTACGATTGATGTAAAGGTGAAGTGATAATTGAAAAGTATGACTAGTGATGTGATTAATATCTTATCAAATTTTCTTCGTCTCTTTATACAGAGGGTAGAACTCGAAGTACACTGGAAGTAGTGCTAGCTTGCTGTTTCTGCTATTGTACTGTAAAGCACATCGTTTCTATTTCTATCCTTGAGAGGGCTTAGTTGATCCAGGATTTATATTTCATCATTTGTTTCCTTTTCCTTTGTTTTGAGAAATCTATCCATCGATTCCGATTTTTCTTTTTCTCTTGATCCATTTCAGATGAAGGTGTATAGATCTTTTTCATGGATTAATGAAAATGTGCAAAAGATTTGCCGTGTATAGATTATATTCATGGATTAGCAGAAATGTGCAAAAGCTTTATTTGCTTCTATCATTTTATGAGTTATCTCTTCCTTTTTGCATATGTCATCACCACTCCATTTGGTAGCACTTCAAAGCCGTATTTTGACCATTTGGTGAAATCAGCCGTTGGTGAAAAATTCAACAATGATAATTAGAACATTTGACCCACCACAAAATGTAATTGTTAATATTTTAATTCAAGTCCCTTTCAAAAATTCTTGTTAAAAAATTTTTCAACCATTTGACATGTATGAATACATGTCATGTAAATTTGAAATACACGCAACTTACATACATTGATAGGAAGTAGTTTTTTTTTTTTTTTTGACAAAACTGTCTTTAAACAAAACTTTCGAGAAGTTGTAAAAAAAAATTTATGTTTTCAAATGAAAATAAATAACAATTTTCATAACAATTCTCTAGATTCAACTATAGTGGTGATCCTCACCTCATGTAGTAGTGTGTTGTCATGATAAGTGTAATTAAATATAGGGATATGTGATTTATTGAATTGAATTTATTATTCAACACTAACTAATGATTGTTATGATGATTACAGGTAATGAATAGCACTACTCTTTGTGGAAACCCACAGTTAATCACACAAGAATCAGATTCCAAATCCAAGTAAAGCAGCTAGAATTATACGCTATACAATAAAATACAAGAGTGATACAATATTGAATGCTAAATCAGAGGGTCATAACTTCGGTGTTTCTAGTTTTGCCCGTAAAACTTTTGATTGATTTAAATTTTTAGTTTATCTTCACCGGTCAATTTTGATTAGATATACAAAGAGAGAAGAATATGCAGAAAGCGATCAAAGAGGCTGCTAGAAGAAATGACATGGGTCCTGCTGAGTTAAAATTTTCATTTGCTTACCATCAGTGCTTTTATTTGAAACAATACATGCAGGATATTGAAATGAAATAGAATTACATTGAATAAGATTACATAGTTTAGATAACTATTAGCTTGGAAATTATAACCTAAGAATATTATTATCCTCATTCATCTTCTGTACCATCAAATTAAACAAGATGAAAGCAAGAAATTTCAACGAAACCCTTGAAAAGAAAAGAAATCTTGAAATCCTCCAAGAAATCACAAATTTTATTGGATGGTCGAACAACAGAACATTGTACACATCATGCATTTTTATATTGGCATAAAGTTTACCCAATTCTGGTATGTTTAGGAAAGAATAATGTTATTTATCTAGACTGAATACTAGTTGGCATTCTCTCATTGGAGATGAATTATTTATGATTACCTACTCATCCTCTAATGAGAGAATGTCAATTAGACTAAAGACCGATCTCCAGTCTAAATAAATAACATTACTCTTTAGGAAAGTGAATAAAATAAGGAAAATGAAAGTAAAATCATAATGAAATAAGGAAAATTACCTATAAAAAATTAAAATCCTACCCGCAAGCTAAAAGCTAAATCCTAATGCTAACATATAATAATATTTTTTTTTGGGGTCCTACATCAAATCATCCTACCCCATATCTTATGTACTGTTTCAATTAAGCAATTATTAACTAATAAACTTAACAAATCAATTAGTACGTAACTTATTTTTTTCATAATAATCATTTATCTCTTTGAGATTAATAGTTGGCAAAACGCGTTTAATTTGTCTGTCTATTATCTAACATTACTCTTGTAAAAGAAAAGAAACCTGAACCAATGCAAAAATGTTTGGCATTCCGATATTAATTAATTAACAACATTAATTAACTTAAGCTTCTCAGACATTGTAAGTGCCGGCTTTGTACTTTAACATTTGTACCAGCGGTAATAACAATATATGTTCAAGAATTAATTTATAATTATGTGGATTTTCCATCTATAAATTCATCCATTTTACATGCATTCCAATCATCAGCATTTCCATATTTTTCAGCAAAATACTCTTATATTATGGATTCCCGAACTTCTCATTCGAGGCTGCCATCCATCACTCTCATTTGCATTTGCATTTGCATTTTCGCTCTGCTCTTTAGCTGCAGTGCAGATGCCGATTCCAATGAAAAGGTTTGCATATCTAGTCATTTCACAATTTTGTGCATGACCAAAAAGGAAATGAATTTTTTTATCTCAATTATTAGGATTTTGCATGTGTGAAGGTATACATTGTATACATGGGTGATCTCCCCAAGAGTGGCTTCTCTGTGACATCATTGCACAAGAACATGCTTCGATCAGTTTTGGGCAGGTTGTTTAATTTATATGTATACAGAATTATGCTTCATAACTTAAAATATACTGCCAGAATGTGTCTAAATTTTTGGAGTCTTCAAACAAATAACACAATTCACTCTGAATTTTTGATGAATTCAGTGAAAGGGCTTCGAAATCTTGGCTTCATAGCTATCATAAAAGCTTCAATGGCTTTGTTGCAATGATGACTGAGGAAGAAAAGAAGACAATTGCTAGTCTGTGTTGCACTTAATTACTATACAAAATCTTAGAGTCCCATTCTTGTTTTTCTAGTGAAACTTACTTATGTTTTATTGGTATTCAGATATGGATGGAGTAGTTTCTGTGTTCCTTAGCACCAAAAAACACCTCCATACGACAAGATCGTGGGATTTTATGGGCTTCCCTCAGGAAGTTAAAAGAGCAGCAACAGAGAGTAACATCATCATTGGAATGTTAGACACAGGAATTTGGCCTGAATCAGAGAGTTTCAGCGACGATGGTTTTGGCCCCCCTCCAAGTAAATGGAAGGGAATTTGCCAAGCCTTCTCAAATTTCACTTGCAACAAGTAAGTTTTGCCTCAGTCATATGCATTAAACTCGAGATGCCCCTGTCAGCAATCTATTTCTATTCTGAAATACAAATATACGTAGGTTTGTGTGGTACTTGTGGGTTCCACGAGATATGTGGATATAATTGATTTGGCCAAATTCTGTTTACAAGTATAATATATAAGAGTTGGAGTCTCCACTTTTCTAACATGAATTGTATCATGTTTTTGCAGCAAAATAATTGGAGCAAGATTTTATCACAGCGAAGGAAACATTTCTTATCCGGACGTGCCATCGCCTAGAGACACGGAAGGACATGGATCCCACACTGCATCCACAGCAGCTGGAGGTCTTGTTAAAGGGGCCAGCTTGTTCGGTCTTGGTGAGGGAACAGCTCGAGGAGGCGTGCCTTCTGCCCGTATTGCAGTCTACAAAATTTGCTGGTCCGATGGGTGATCAGATGCCGATATTCTTGCCGCATTTGATGATGCAATTTCTGATGGAGTTGACATTATATCACTTTCTGTTGGAGGGTTCTTTCCTTCAGATTATTTTGATGATCCAATCGCTATTGGTGCATTCCATTCTATGAAAAATGGAATCCTCACTTCAAATTCTGCTGGTAATTCTGGCCCTGATCCTGAATCAGTCACTAATTTCTCACCTTGGTCTCTATCAGTGGCTGCCAGTGTCATAGACAGGAAATTTTTAACACAAATCCAGCTTGGAAATGGCAAAACTTATGAGGTAATTAACAAAAGGAAAAAAAAAAAGAAAAGGCATTTCAATTGTTTTTCTTTATTGAGTTTGATATACATATAAAAGCCAATCAAATTTTGATATCCAGGGAGTTTCTATAAACACATTTAACCTCAAAGACGAGATATACTCATTAGTCTACGGTGGAAACATACCTGCACCAGGAGTTACGGGCTCTGAATCAAGGTATGGTTATGCAATGAATCAAGAAAGTTAATTCTTTCAGTTTTCCTTCAGTTTTTGTGCAGAATAATGAATACTAATGATGTATAAATGTAGGTTTTGCGATCCTGTTACGCTAGACAAAAAGCGCGGAAATGAAACCATCGTCCTCTGTGATGCATTGAGTGAAGGAGAAGGTGCAAGATCTTCTGGTGCAGCAGGAACTATTATGCAAGATGATGGATTCAAAGATTTTGCATTTTCTTTTCCCTTATCAGCATCCTCCATTGGATCGCTTGATGGTAGTGAAGTTTTCACTATATCAACACAACAAGGTAGATATATATCTCCTACTGCCTTGAAATAAATTGATTTTAGTTCAAGTGCCTTTAACGTCATATCGAAGCAGACAGAAGTCTTGAGTTTAGTGCTGTTATCCTCTTAAAAGGAAATATTTACATGTTAGGCTTTCATGGATATATAATGTAAAAAGGCCGGACTTAATATATATCTTAAACGTTTAGACCAAATGACTCTTAACAGTTTTTAAACAGAATTCTATAGATTAATGCATATATAATTGTGTTGACAACATTGCAGTAACGCCACCGCTACAATTCTCAAGAGTGTAGAAGCAGTAGAGAAAGCAGCCCCATTTGTGGTTTCCTTTTCATCAAGAGGACCAAATCCTATTACAAAGGATATAATATCGGTACAAGACTAGGCCTTGGTCTTTTGCCTTTCACCTGCATTGTGCAGGAAGAGCAACGAATAGTTTTAATTATGTGTTACTCATTTTTGTAGCCTGATATAAGTGCACCTGGAGTAGACATTGTTGCTGCTTGGTCTGAGGCTACAACCGTTACCGGATTAGAAGGAGATACTCGGGTTGTTCCTTACAATATTATATCAGGAACATCCATGTCTTGCCCTCACGCCTCGGGCGCAGCTGCTTACGTTAAATCATTTAACCCAACTTGGTCTCCGGCCGCCATCAAGTCTGCTTTGATGACTACAGGTAATAACCTTCTTTCTCAATTTCCTGCTCAACAGTTTAGACTACTTGGTCCAGTTTTTCGGAACTAATAGAAAATAGCCAAGTCTTGGTTCTCGGGCTCCATAGGGGCTTGTGATTTGACTGTTTACTATTAGTTCCCGAGCTCTATAGAAATCAGCCTAAGAAAGTAATAACTAATGATCATTGCTTCGCGTCATTTTTTCTAGCTTCTCCAATGAGTGTAACAACAAACACGGATGGCGAGTTTGCATATGGATCTGGGTCATATCAACCCACTGAAGGCTAAAAGCCCCGGCTTGGTATACGATATGAGAGAAAATGACTATATTAAATTCCTGTGTGGGCAAGGTTACAGCACTAAGAATTTAAAGCTTATTACTGGAGAGAATATCACTTGCACTGAAGCTAACAATGGGACAGTTTGGGACCTGAATTACCCTTCCTTTGCATTATCCACAACCTCGGGTTCCGTCACCCGTGTCTTCCATCGGTCCGTCACCAATGTTGGTTCGCCGGTGTCCACTTACAATGCGGTCGTGGTGGCACCATCTGGACTTAGTGTTAAGGTTTCACCGTCAGTTCTTTCTTTCAAATCTATCGGGCAGAAGCAAACGTTTGTCGTTACGGTCGAGGCAACATTGAGCTCTGGCAGATTGTCTGGTTCTTTGGTGTGGGACGATGGAGTGTATCAAGTGCGGAGTCCAGTGGTTGCCTATTCTGCCTAAACGAAAAATGTGATGTTTTGTGTTGATTGATTAATTTCTCCATTTTTTCTAGAATTCAATAATTAATAATTAATTATATCATAACGTTGTAATAACATCATTATTTTTTTCTTGATTCAAAAAAATAATGTTTTTTTTTCTCTTCTTGATATACTGTTCTCCACGCATATAGGCAAGAGAACATTACGATTCCCTCATTTTAGGTTGTTTTGTAGTCTTCAATTTTCCTGAAAATGCAATTTTAAAAAATAAGGAAAATTTTGGGGAAAAAATGATAAAAACTAGATTTTTATTAAAAACACTTATCTAAAAGTCAAAAATGTTAGATTGGATCATTTTATATTATTTATACCACATTAACACGCCCCTTAACTTGTAGGCGAGGATTTTATCTTTTTTCAATTAGAGTCTACAGGACTTTTGCATCTGGTACCATAAATGATTAAAAAGAGAGGTTTCCTAAAGACTATTGACATAGAGTAATAGGATGCTTATAAAAAATGGTAAAGTAAGGTGTTTTCGCCACAAAAATTCATTGGATTTTAAAAACTTTTATGCAGTGTTTTTTTTTTTTTTTTTTTTTTTTTTTTTGGGCGGGGGGTGGGGAGGAGGCCGAGTAATATGTAAAAATTAAAGTCAAGTTGCAACTTGTTTTTGATTCATCTGATAATTATAGCATTATTGTTTAAGTTGTCAAATAAAAGATCTCATAGCACCTCTTGTTTTATTAGACAAGAATATTAGACATGGGCCATATCAAATTACCTTATTTTATTTTTTCCTAGACATCTTCTCTATCTGATCTCTTTAGTTTTGTGGTTGCTGGATAATTAATAAACATCACCTGAAACACATTCTTCAGTTAATTTATGTTTCCCTAGTCGACAAACGCATTCGATTTGTCCGTTTGTTGTACTCCTATCCACTAATAAACTAAAAAAGAAAGTGACACATTGCTAAATATTGTTTGAAAGATTCTTCCATTCCCTATCAACAACATTAATTAACTGCAAATGATCTAAGCTTCAAAGACATTGTAAGTGCCGTCTTTGGACTTTACATTTGTATCAGCGTTAATAACAACATATGATTGACAATTAATTTATTGTTCAAAATAAGTGTATTCCCCTCTACAAATTCATCCGTTTTACATGCATTGCAATTATCAGCATTTTGGCATTTCCATTGTTTAGCGAAATACTCTTCTTATGGATTCTGAAACTTCTCATTTGAGGATTTATCTCCGATTCATTACTCTTGTTTGCATTTGCATTTGTGCTTTGCTCGTTAGCTGCAGTGCCAATGCTGATGCTAACGAAAAGGTATGTGTGTGTATTTAAAATCCATGCATATATAATCATCGACTGGAAAGAGGTTTTTACCTTTAACGCGCACAAAAGAATGCATTGTTGTCTGTATTTCTGTCATTCTGTCTTCACCGTTGTCTTTTTCTTAAAACTTTGCAATCGGTTTCCACCACGAAAAGCAGTATACTAGTTATCTCTAGTCATACGTCTCTATGATTGAATAGAAGATGGAGTTTTGGAGTTCTCGACGTTTGTGAACTATTGAGAATTTTCATGTACAGGTATACATTGTATACATGGGTGATCTCCCCAAGAGTGGTCTTTCTGTTACATCAATGCACAAGAAAATGCTTCAGTCAGTTATGGACAGGTTGTAGTCTTAATTTAGATTAGTCATCCAAGATTATGTTTCAGAACTCAAAATATAGTGCCATAATGTTTTTACACAAATCTCAGAAATGTTCAAAAAAAGTAACAAACATAGTTAAGAATCTAACTTGTGTACTGTGAACTTTTGATGAATTCAGCGAAAGGGCATCGAAATCTTGGCTCTACAGCTACCATAAAAGCTTCAATGGCTTTGCTGCAAAGATGACAGCAGAAGAAAAGGAGATAGTTGCTGGTATATGGCGAACTAATATATATGAAATCTTGAGTCCCATTCTTGTGTTTTTAGGAAAATTTTCTAATGTTTTATTTACCTCAGGCATGGATGAAGTAGTTTCTGTGTTACCTAGCACCAGAAAACAACTTCTTACAACGAGATCGTGGGACTTCATGGGCTTCCCTCAAGAAGTTAAAAGAACGACTGTTGAAAGCGACATCATCATTGGAATGTTAGACAGCGGAATTTGGCCTGAATCAGAGAGTTTCAGTGACAAAGGTTTTGGTCCCCCTCCAAGCAAATGGAAGGGTACTTGCCAAGCCTCCTCAAATTTCACTTGCAACAAGTACGTTTTGCCTCAGTTATTATGTGCATTAAAATAATTAGTGCAGAACCAGTTGATCTAAAAGTATAAACTGTTACAGGATCTCAAATTCTCTAACATGAATTGGATCCCGCTTTTGCAGCAAAATAATTGGAGCTAAGTCTTATCAAATTGAGGGAGACAATCCATCACCCAGGGACGGAGGGGGGCATGGTACGCACACGGCATCAATAGTGGCCGGAGGCCTTGTAAAAGGGGCAAGCCTGTTTGATCTAGGAGCGGGTACAGCTCGAGGAGGGGTGCCTTGTGCACGCATTGCGGTTTACAAGATTTGCTGGTCCGGTGGTTGTCCCGATGCTTCTATTCTAGCTGCGTTTGATGATGCAATCTCTGATGGAGTTGACATAATATCACTTTCAGTAGGAAATCCTTCTCCTTTAGATTATTTTAATGATTCAATCGCTATTGGAGCCTTCCATTCTATGAAAAATGGGATCCTCACTTCAAATGCTGCTGGTAATTCCGGCCCTGAACTCAAATCAATCTCTAATTTCTCGCCTTGGTCTCTATCTGTTGCTGCAAGTGTCATAGACAGGAAGTTTTTGACACAAATCCAGCTTGGAAATGGCAAAACTTATGAGGTAACAAAAGAAAAAGGATAAAACATCAAAATTCCTTTTCTTGATTAAGTATGATAAACATATATATAAACCAGGAACTTAATCAAACGTTGATCTCCAGGGAGTTTCTGTAAACACATTTAACCTCAAAGACGAGATGTACTCATTAGTCTATGGTGGAAACATACCTGCACCTGGCGTTAATGGCTCTGTATCAAGGTAGAAAGAATCAAGAAAGTCTATTTTTTTTTTTCATTTTTCTTCCTGTTTGATCAGTTTTTAGGTTGATCAATGAATACTAATTATTTATGAGCTATGCAGGTACTGCAATCCTGATACGTTAGAGAAAAAGCTCGTAAATGGAACCATCGTCCTTTGTGATACATGGAGTGATGGAGAAGGTGCAATATCTGCTGGTGCAACGGGAACTATCATGCAAGACGATATATTCCAAGATTTCGCCTTTTCTTATCCCTTATCAGCATCCTACTTAGCACCGGTTCATGGTAGCAAAGTTTTTAACTATATCAACACAACAAGGTAGATATCTAGAAATTTTTAAGCATAGATATCTAGAAATTTTTAAGCAGAATTCTACAAATTGATGAATAATTGTGTTAACAACAATGCAGTAATGCAACTGCAACAATTCTCAAGAGTGTAGAAGTAGTAGAGAAATCTGCCCCTTTTGTGGTTTCCTTTTCATCACGAGGACCAAATCCAGTTACAAAAGACATAATATCGGTATGAGACTAGGCCTTCTTTAACAGTTTCATTATTGGACAGATCAAATTAATTGGTACCTTTTTTTGGCATTTTTGTAGCCTGATATAACAGCACCCGGGGTAGACATTCTTGCTGCTTGGTCTGAGGCTTCAACTGTTACTGGATTGGAAGAAGATCCAAGAGTTGTTCCTTACAATATTGTATCAGGAACATCCATGGCTTGCCCCCACGCCACGGGTGCCGCTGCTTACGTTAAATCATTTAACCCAACCTGGTCTCCGGCGGCCATCAAGTCTGCTTTGATGACTACAGGTAACATTCTATATGTTTCAATCTAGCAGTTTAAACTTTTAGATAGAAAGTAACCAGTAGTTTTTTTTGAGTTTTCTCTAGCTACACCAATGAGTGAGACAAAGAACACGGATGGCGAGTTTGCGTATGGCTCAGGTCATATCAACCCTGTGAAGGCAAAAACTCCCGGTTTGGTATACGATATGGGAGAGAATGACTACATTAAATTCCTATGTGGGCAAGGTTACAGCACTAAGAGTTTAAAACTTATCACTGGAGAAAATATCACTTGCACTGAAGCTAACAGTGGGACAGTTTGGGACCTGAATTATCCTTCCTTTGCACTATCTACAAACTCTGGTGGTTCCATGACCCGTGTCTTCCATCGGACAGTCACAAATGTTGGTTCGTCAGTGTCCACTTACAGCTCGGTGGTGGTGGCGCCATCTGGACTTAGTATTGAGGTTTCGCCTTCCGTTCTTTCTTTCAAATCGATCGGACAGAAACAAACATTCACCGTTTCAGTTGAGGCAACATTGAGCTCTAGCCGATTGTCTGGTTGTTTGGTGTGGAATGATGGAGTGTATCAAGTGAGGAGTCCCATAGTTGCTTATGCAGCCTAAAATTTCAAGTGTGATGTTTGTGTTGATTGGTTAATTTATCCATTTATCTATATCTACGTTTCAAGACATTGTGTGTGATGAATTATTGCACAAAACCAATGTTGGCTCTGTTAAAGGAAGTCATTTCTTATATTTTATAACTGTGTTGGTTTCTTACCAACATTAATCCTGTAGAAAAACTCGTTAATTGTATCAAAGGTTACTGAACTTTTACCCCACTTGTAAACATATCGCTAGGCTTTACTTAGTTGAAATTAGACCATTGAGCTAGAAATTAGATCATTGAGCTAGTACTCTAATATCACTAAATTTTAATTTAACAGTAATTACGTTACTTAACTTTGATCACCAACAATTTAATCACTAAACTAATTCGATATTCAATTGCAACTATATTACTCAATAAATATAGTGATAGGTTATTTAGCAAAAATTGATGACATATATTAAAGGTTGTTTTTTGGATGATTTCACATTAACACGTTATTATATGACAACCCGAGGAAGAATATTGAAAATTATTACATCACAACAGGTGCTGGATGTTAAGATTTTTGTGAACCATCAAATTATTCTTCCATTTATCCTGTCTAATAAGATATACCATTTGGGGTACAAGTTTTTCATTTTCTTGGACTTTAATTCGATAATGAGTATTAAATTGGTTTTAGTAGAGTGACTTTGTTACAACTAAATAAAAATTCGATGATCTGACTTGGTGGCAATTGATGAGAGACCTCATTGCTGTTAAATGAAAATTTAATGATCTAATTGCAAGTAATTAAAGTATAGCAATGTGTATGCAAGTGACATGAAAGTTTAATGAAGTTTCGTACAAGTACCTCTTTTTTATATGTTTTTATCCCCTTTTTTTAATACTTTCTTAATATCTTCATGAATACAATTTTTGTTTAAAAAATAAAAATAAATTAAATAGACTTATATATAATATAATAATAAATGGATTTTAAAATGTCAGCCGCTCCCACCCCCAAACTCCCAAGTTTTTCTAAGGAGTCAACATTGTCCAAGAAAAGAAATTACGCTTTTTATTGGTACAATGTTGTTGGTAATTCAATAAGAACCAAAATTGATTCCTTAGAAGAATACCCAAACTCCAAACCCACCTCCCGACCCACCGCATAAACTTGTCAGCCTACAGACTAGGCGGCGCGATTTTAAAACACCGTTAAAGAGTTCGGTAAGACTGACAGAACTCAAACCCATTTCCTTATAAAAATCATAAAAGATGGACAGCTCGTATCCAAAGACAAAAGGAAAATCTATTCGATTCATAGCTAATTGTCTATCCTTCGGTTTTGTAACAAATCCAAGAAGAAGAATCGAAGTTCAAAAGTCAATAAATCAATATTCTTTGGAAGCATCTTTTAATTTTAGACAATCACGTTCGGCTTCTTTTTAGGCTGCCGGATCTGTCCATTATATTCTATTCTATCCATGATATTCTATTCTATTCTTCAGTACTTATTTGATAGTAATCTTTACATGTGTTTTTCCTCCACCCTTCCCCTTAAAAAATTTATCCAATTATATCCAAATTCCATTATTTAATTTGCTTGTATGAGCTTAGCTCATTCAATGCTCGTATCAACTTAGAATTTGAGTGATTTTAATTTTCTTATCATCAAATTTCACTTTAAATTCATAACTTTTTATTACTTTTTAATCATACGCCAACCAAGCAAAAAAAAAATGAAAAATGTTTTACAAAATCAGTTCTCAAAAAACCATAAGCATATATATACTCATACACAACCAAAATTTTAATATTCTATGAGACAAAGTACAGTAGTTGGCTCATTTCAAGAAATTGTAAGTCCACCCTTCCCCTCAATCAAGGGGTAAATGGTTTGCTATCAAGTAACTCTTTTAGTACGGGTTATATATACATACATATATACACACACACACACACAGATATATGTGTGTGTCTGTGTCTTACATGAACAATGAACACAATCTCTTTTAAATTATTTTTTAGTATTATTGACGATGTGGGCCACAAAACAAATACCAGGACCAAGAAATTTCAAAAATAAAATGGTACTATTTCAGTCTAGTTTCATTCTCCAAGAACCGACTAATTCAATTAATTTGCCAAAGGGTTAATTTCACAAATCGTTCCCAACCTTTCAATTAAAAATCAGTTAAGTCTCTAACTTTGTTTCGACCTCCTAAGTCCCTAACCTTTCATAAATTCGGGCGATAGGTACTTTTCAACAGATTTCATCAATATTGCAGTTAAATTTTCAATAAAATTTTCGTTGTATCTCCTAACTTTTTAATTTTAAAAACAAAATATTTAAAAATAACAAAAAAATTTAAATTTAAAAAAAAGGAAGAAAACCCGTCCCACCCCCACCAAGAATGGCCCCTGAAACGCTTTGTTTTTGACGGCCAAAATGGGAGCGCAAATCCCCCTCTCGATTTGCTGTCAAAAGGGTAGCATTTGAACCCTCTCCCACAAACATTTGCTATTGTTTTCGACAGCAAAAGTGTTACCAAAAAGAGCATCATTTTGGGTGGTGAATCCCCTTCTTTTGCTGTCCAAAACGGTTCCGGAAGCAAAAATGTCTGGCAGCATTTTTAGGGGGTGAATCCCCCCTCTTGCTGTTGTTTTCAAAGGCAATTCTGGAAAGGGGAGGTAAAGGGGTGGGTGGTCTTTTCTTTTTTAAAAAAAAAAATTTTCTTATTTTTAAGTCTTTTGTTTTTAAAATTAAAAAGTTAAGGAGTATAACAGTAATTTTATTGAAAAGTTAACGATAATATTGACAAAATCCATCAAAAAAGACCTATCATGCAAATTTATAAAAAGTTGGGGACTCAGGAGGTCAAAAAAAAGTTGGGGACACAACTGATTTTTAATTTAAAAGTTGAGGTCAATTTGTGAAATTAAACCTTTGCCAAACAACATGAATATGTGACAATATGTAACATAACAAGTATAACTTTTTTACTCGTTAATTGGCAATTTGGCATAACAATGTGGTAGTTAACATTAACCGGAAAGAAATTTTTTCAAAAAGATACTGACATCTACAAGTGCAACTTCGACGAAATAAACCGAAAGTCATTTTAAAATCAAAATATGACACTCTTATTCTCAGCGTGACCATATCTAATCAAATATTCGAAGGATTCTTCGAAGGAAAATATCCGAAAGAACAAAACCTATTATTATATCGTGTTATTTGCATGCATGCTCAACAACTAAAATGAAGAATGGAACAATTCTTTTGCTTCCAGCTCTTTGAACAAAAGAAGTTAACAATAAAGGAAAAACTATGTAGTTATCCGAATAATCCAGAGAGAGATTGAAAAATAGTAGATCCCACAATAAGAGATAATTCCAAATAATTGGATAAGTTCCATACTGTTTCTGTATTGGAGGTCCTCAATTTTTAGTTCACTTGCAATGAGATTATCAGACATTTTTATAGAACAATTTCGGATTATAAAGGTGAAGATGATGACTCAAACTCAAATAAAATAACTCACTATCTTTAAAAGGTGTCTTTATCAGTTATCGCTAAGACAAGCCCCTTAATAAGATTATCTAACTTTGGTTTAATATTATTGAACAATAATTTAATAGCAATAACTCAATCTACTGACAAAACAAGGTATTCTTAGTTGATGTGTCCTTTCATTGTCATGTCATGATCAAATAAAAAATTTATACATCTTACATAACGCAAGATGGGAGAAGATTTTACCATGTAGAGAGTTAAAGTTTGTTGGTCTATCATTAACTCGAATAGACAGGTACAGAGTTTTTTTTCCAATTTTAGCTGGATTGTGCTATGTCCTCTGTTTAAAGAATATAGCATCGTGTTAACTATTACCGTCGAATGAAAGTTCAGTGATCCAACTGCTAACATTTAAAAATCAATGATTCAATTGCAAGGCTGATGGAAGTTTAGTAATAAATATGGTAAAAATTGACATGTGTCCCTATGAAAATACTTAGTCAAAGAATATGGGGACCAGCTTGAAAGATGAGCCATTTGGGGGGGTTGAAAATTGTAAAGCAATCAGGTCTCTTGGGAGTTGGGCCTATAAATAACAGTCACCATTTCTATTTCTTTGTACATTATAAAGACAACTTCACGTGCTCCATCTCTATCTCTTCCTTTATATATATATATATTTTATCTGTTTCCACACAAATTGCTTAATTTGCAGTTTCAAATATTTTGGTCTCTGTCGGATTATTATAGGCCGTTTCGATACTTCAGAGGTAGTTTTGTTCGTTGGTAAGATCATTATTAGGCCATTATCTATATGGAGAAGGCAAATCAAGTGAGTGGTTCATCTTCTTCCATTACCATGGATGACCTCTTTGGTCCACAAAAAACATTGAACTCCTCGTCCTCGTCCACTACCCCCTTCGGATCTATTTTCCGCCCACCTTCTACGGTATTATTCTCACTTTAACTTGTTTTCTAGTTGTCTTCGCTTTTCTTTCATCTGAGATAAATATTTCATTTACAACCCACTTATCCTTCGTGTTTGCTTGTGAAATTGTAAAGTGTGAGTCGACTATATGTTTGAGTGGTCTAAGATTAATCGAGTATTTTATGTTCACATATAATGCTGCATGTTTTACTCTCAAGTTTTTGCTATGTTAACACATATTACTTGTTCTATAAATGCTGCAAATTATGTGATATATGCATAGGTCATAGCTTCAAATATTCAAAGTAATTTTCTGGTTTTCTACCTTTAGGTACATGGGAAAAATACCCCTCAATCCGATACCGTTGGCTTGTCAAGGAAGAAAGATTTCGAATATGGTTCTTTTCCCCAGAAAAGCAGGGGAGAATTCAAGAAAGACAGGAATTCATTTGATGAACATGGAACAAACATTGAACCATGGTACTTTAACTCTTCCATATACTATGGTGGCCAAGAAGTTTACTCTCCAACAGGCCAGGATCATGATAATACTTCTTCTAAGAATATTGTAAGTGTAATGTAAATTTTAAAGATGGAAAATCGCGAAACTCGAATCTTTAGACTAGGAAACGAATGGATAGCTTATCTCTTTCACTGTCTTATCAGTTCAAGAAGGCTGGCGGAGACGTGGATTTTAATGAAAATGGATCTCACAGCGCGTCGAGAGGAAATTGGTGGCAAGGTAAGATTTTTTTCGAGTTAACGTAAGAATGTTTCTAATTTGCAAGCGGTAAAATTCTTATTTGAATATATATATCTGCAGGATCTCTGTATTACTAAGTTCTTGGCTTCTTGCCATTGCAAATTCTGCTTGAAAGCATTGGGTATTTAAAGAAACCACATTTCTCTGAGTTGTTGTTTAACTTTTCAGTCTAGTTTTCTAACTTTCTTTGCAATTTTTGCAGCATAATGAGTATATGCGCCGAGGATCATGAGAAGAAACTACAGGATAATATGAACATTGAAACATCTTACTTGCATTTTTACCATTTTTACCATTTCTTTTTCTGGTTTCTGTAACTGTAAATCAGCTGGGCAACTTTTGTACATGAAATGATCATCAATAGAAGGAACTTACTCGTTATGATTTTTATGTTGTCTTGTCTTGTATTAGCTGGTCTGGTTTCGTCCGGCACTGTGTACTAAACATCTACTAGGTGCTCTGTAGTCATTTCATTATGAGTGATCTCCTGGATTTTCTCTACTGCTATAAACCAGCTGAAAGTTAGCTTAGCTTAATGTGCACAGTTCGTTACACCACTTCTGGTCTTTCACAACAAATGTTTATTACTACTTCAGTCCCAAAAAGATGGTCCGGTTCTCTTTTTTCGTCTATTTCAAAATATGATCTAGTTTTCCTTTTTAAATGTAGTTGAAATACTAGTTTTCTTATATGCCCCTCTATTTAATGCGCAAAGTTATCAAAAATATATATATAATTATTAAACTGGAATAATTAATAAATGAAATGGCATAATAGGGAAGTGATGTTAAAATTTATTTTTTCAATACTATTAAATGATTTTTCTTAATCTATGTGAAAAAAAGAATATGGTCATCTTTTTTAGACGGAGGTAGTGTAATTCATTATGCCGTTTTCCGAAGTTTCCAAGAAGAAAAGCATAACAAGACGTTCACTATTTATTGAAACACTGGACATTCTGGACCATACATACAGTTTTCATGAAATTATTACATAGGCGGCTCGTATGATAGTACTGCACTTTTACATGGCTAGGAATCTTCAATCTTCTGGCCTTCAAGGAAGTGTGTATGCTGCAAAACACATTAATCATGACCGATTTATTAGAAGGACTAAGGGTTTGTCTCGTGAGGGATCAAGATTAAAAAAGAACTAATACATGTTTAGTATGCAGTACTAGACAGTACCATGGACTAGATTTTAAATAGTTGTGTTACAAAACGTGCCATAAGTGAGTTACTTCCACACTTATAACCGACAGGGCGATCAGCAATATTGCACCGTTTAGGAATCGTTATGGCGATTTCTGGCTTGGCACCTGAACTTTTAACAGTATCAGAAAGCATAACTGCACATAGGCATTTCGGGTTCTTTCCCAAATTCTTCACCTGAACACAGCAACTGCTGGAGACAGGAGCATTTGCATCCTGCGCAGCAGATGCACACGGAATAAGTTTCATGGCTTCGGCATTCGGAGATGATTTCCCGCATTCGCCAGCTCCATATGCTCCATTCAAGCTGGCAAATGCAAGAATAGCAACAACTCCCAAAATGTAAAACAACTTCTTCATTTCGCTGTTTGTTTCTCCAATGAAATCGGACAAACCCTGTTGGGTTTTTTACTCGTATTGGAGCTTAACAGGAGTCCGGATCTGACTCGAAAATCCACAAAAGACTTGTAGTGCAGAAAGCACAAATGAAGGACTCCAAATTTTGTATTGCACTAAGCAATCAAAAGTCCAATTTCTGGGTTATGTGTCATGCTTGTGGAGGATCAAATTCAACTCCGCGTGCTTTTTTTATCCACAATTTCTTATAATTAGTAGTGGGTTATTGCTGCAACCCCAACTGAAAAAAAAGTAAGGCTTAAAAAATGAAAGAAACCAATGAGATAAAACCTGGTGAATTTGTCTATTCACCCAGTCACGTTCCTTCGACCAAGCCATTTGGTGTCTGGTCCATACCAAGATAACCTGGAAACGTCAGAACCACAAGCCAATCCTAAATCCTAAAGTCAGAACCCCTGTTCTCTTTTCCCTATTTTAGAGAATTTTCTATTTCCAAAACCATTTTTCCCCCAAAAGAAAATCGTCAAACTAATACGAAAGGAAAAAAGTACAGACCTTTCTAATTTTTACAAAGCTGTGAAGGTTGGCCTGTAACAAGTCAAAATCAAGATTGGATTTGCCACTTAAAGAAAGAAATCTTATTTGCCAATATTTAGGGTACTTCATTGGATTCATATGACGTTGTCCTAACTCCTAAACAAATCAGCATTCCATTACCATAAAAGATCAAGAGAAACTAACGATCAATGGCTGAATAATAAATAAATGAACATGTATGTAATACAGATATACTTTTGTACGCAAACTCTGTAAGGAACAGTTCACTTCTGTGACTTTCTTGCGCTTCCACCTAACCTAAACAAATCCATGGCCGAGGATTTTACCGCTCTAAGTGCTGTAACCTAGACTCCTTGTGCGTGGAAGACGAGTCCTTCCCTTCAAGGCTCAAACGAGATGTGCCTTCACATATTCTGTTAGAAGTTGAACCCGTTCCTTCAAGAGTAGTACCAGAATTTTTTACCTTTGCATCGCCACCAAGATAATTATTCAGGACTCTTTTAACTCCTAAGCCACGCCGTGGAGGTCTGTTACAATTTGCATTGAGAAATGGAGTTCTCTCCCCTCTTGAAGGGCTAATCAGTGGCACAGGGGAGAAGTTCGGTATGGCAAATGCTGATCTGTAGGGAGTGCCTGAGACTGGCACCGAATATGGAATTGAAACCCTTTTGTGAGCTATGACACTGACTTTAGGCACTGATGACAGTTTATCAGACTGCTTGGTCAGGTCATCCACATATAATAGATCATCAATACGTGCTACAATATTGAACGCCAGGCTTTCCAAGACTCTCGAGTAGCTCTCCAAAATAGATTTTCCAACATCCTAGAGAGTTTCAAAATAGTCAAATCATATTAATGAAAGCATAAAAGAAAAGGAAGGAGGCGTTTTAACGAATGGTTGGTGTAAGTAAGAACCTTGTTGCACTGTATTTTACTTGTATCAAGTGTTGTCTGGGTCAGGCCAGGGAACCGCTGCTTCAAGCATAGCAGGAGGCCTTCAGCTCTTTCTGCAAGCAATTCCCTCTTATCTCCATCTACCATTAGATCCTTGACCATCTCCCAGGAGGATTTGGCAGTAGAACGGTTTGGATTAGCAGAGGGTTTTGGATGAAGCCTTCTACGCCATACATATATCGATGCCTCCACCCGGTTTGCTATCTCCAAAGCAACATGTTCAGATGATAGATCAAGGCAATTAAGCAAGCACTCTGACGAGAAATGTTCTGAAGTGATGTACCGATAGATGACATCCCCCAAGCAGGCTCTCCCATTCTAGAATTTGAAAAGAGCATCTATGATGTTAATTGACATGTCATGAAATGTAAAGGACTAAGAATATAGTGAGTTCAGGGTAAATCCTATTTCTTCTATAATTCAGTACATAAGCCCTGAAAATTTCATTCTAGCTTTAGAAACATAATTCTGATCATTAGATATAGCCAAAAATTGTGGCAAGAATGAGTTTGCATGTTAATTAAGGAAAGCTTAAAAGACAACATACAAAACATGCCAGTAATGACCTCCAACCAAATGTGTGGCAGGATTATCCATATAATAATAAGTGCGGTGATCAACAAATAATGAAAGAAATGTAGCCAGAGAGCCTAAACTCAAAGAATGTCCAACCTTTGGAAGAGTTTCTAAGTACGACTCTGGAACTTCCATCTCACTCAAGGCAATGCTGTTAATAGCCATAGCAGCTTTAAGAATCTGACTTGCGCATTCACGCTTGTGATTCAATTGCTTTCTTGTGTTCTCAGGAAGACCTTCAGAAGGGATGCGTGGTACAGGTAACCACCATTTATCCTCCTGCCTCTGAATTGATTTGTTAAAAGAGGCTGATCCATCAGCCTCTGCTTCTGGTGCTGCTACACCTTGGTCAACATACCAAAATTCTGTATGTGTAAAACCATCTAGTATTTCCTGAAAGATCAGAGGATTTGAATTTTAAAGGAAGCTTCAGACTAGTAAAGAAGTGAATAAAAGGAAACAAATTTAACCCTTACAAGGAGCAAATTGTCAAGTTTGCAAAGAGCAGGGAGATTAATGAATAAATCTGATCTTGACCGGCAAGTCATCACCTGAAGAGAAAGAGGAGGACAAGTGGCAGCATGCATAAATCAAGCTCACTCATAGTTTTAATGCTTTAAACATCAATGACTTCTTTCATGGATTAACTTTTACATTTAATGGATATGTATTTGCATAAAGCAGACGATTGCATCATGTCCCTAATAAGAGGGGTTGTGAATTGAAAATTACGGTGAAAATGCAGTACTTAAAACATATGCAACAGTGTATGGAAATTCTTTATTTTTGAACCATTCTTTTTGAAGCAGACCTCCAATAAAGATATCGACAGTATACAAATACATATGAAATGTATAATTAAAACATTCAATTTTTAGTAAATTTAGAAGTATTACCTCAAGCTTGCTGCCATTAGGAAATGTTTGCCATGAGGGTATCAATTCGACAATATGATCACTTACGGAAAGAAGCCACTCCATCTCTCTTTTCCACATCAATTTCTTTTCAATAGGCAATGGTTCCAACCTCCATAATTGTCCAAAAACGGTTGCTACACAAAAGTTTCAAAAGAATAATTAGTTCATTTTAGACGGGCACACAGGATAAATTTAAACCTTCAAACAACAGAAAAACAAGTCTCTTCAAAGGATAAAGATTAAAGATACTTTTTAAAAGCTGGATAAGGTGAAAGGAGTGAATTATACCAGATAGATTGGTGATGGCATTTGAAATTGCCAATGCTGAGCAAACCCCTTTACCACTTCCAGACATGTCTTCCCCAAGCAACAATTTCGCAAACCTCTCTTTCATCATCTCCGTTTCTATTCAAATCCAGTAGTGGCTCAACTAAGTATGGTTCAATATCGGAAGAGACTCCCAAATTAACCAGTAAAGTACATTTTCAGTTTCCCTCTCTCTAGGCGGAAACGTACAGATACTCATACACAAGCTTAAATAAAATCATAGTTAAAAAAAGGGATAAAACAAATACTATTGTTATGCTAACCAAATTTGCATTCTGATGGGCTAGAACTGTATCACTCTAGCAACATATATAAAATTCAAATACCAAAACAAGAAACTCAAAAACTTACCTGAAAGTTTTGAACCTTGCTTCTTTAAATTAAGGTTTGCATTATCAACAGCACTCGAATGGGATCTCCTTTGTTCTTCGGGTACATCATTTTTCAAACACTTGGTCGTCAGCTGGGCCTTCCTTATAGGCCAACCCAAAGGAGCAGAAGAACCATGAGAGCTCAATCTGCTACCAGAGCTGGTACCGCTGCTGCTGTTTCCTGACTCATTTAACGAGTCACTACTCGTTGATTCAAACCCAACTCTCTTCTTGCTCTTCAATGGCATTCCTTCCATTTAAACAACAATCACAAAACCCAAAAAAAGAATACTTTTCCTAGTTACCCAAAAATGGGATCAGCTGATCTTTTTGCCTAGTAGAGTGGGTTTTATCAAAGGCCATCAAGAATTCAAGTTCAAGATCCAATTTTTACAGGTTCTTGAATTCTAAAAATACAAGAAACAAAATATAAAAACCCCTCCCCGAAGAAGAAAACAAAAATGGCTAACGGTTATCAAGCTTCAACATGGTTTTCTGGCACACAAAATGATTGTTCTTCTTTGTGATATTCTTGTTTCTCTCTGTGTAGTGTAGTGAGTATGGGGATGGAATTGAAAGGGGGAGACTGAAATTTGATTTTTTAAAAATTTAACACAACTGCCAAGTGCCCAAGAGTCCAAGTGCCCAACGTCTACTTCTGATCTTTCGAAGCCTCATTCAAAAATAATAATATATTTATTAGTAAACAAAGCAATAGATTAGGCGTAGGGGTAACGGATGTGTCAATACTCAATGCCATCCTTGACAGGTTACAACTTCCATTTTTTTATCCTATGTGAATTGTTTGAATACTTAAAATATTTTCAGAAGTAAAATGGAATAATATCCAACTGGAATTAGGGCTAATCAATTGGTGGTGAAGATTTTGAAAACGGACATTAAAGATCTTGTACATACCTCTATTATTCTCATAAACATTTATATGACATAGAGGTCTAAGTTAATGGGATCTAATAATCCATTATTAGCCGTTAATGAAATATAAAGTACAAGTCTCTAAATTCAAACGTAAAATGTATTGGAATTGTTGTGGAACATTGAGTTATTTGAGACTGTTTTAGGTAGAATTACTGAATTAGACCTTTTAAAATCCAGTAGGCAACAACACTGAGATCATTGAGTTTGATACAATTTTCCTCAAGAGAATTCATTGGATGACGTGCTCGGAGGTAAAAGCCGTGATAGTTTTAGCTCTCGTGGCATAGCGTATCGTATCGGTATAATTGGATTTTGAGTTTAGAATAATATCAATTTGTCTATATTGTGCATTAGTGGTCTCATCTCATAATTGGCCGAGTTAAACTACTCTTTTGTTACTTTGAATAGAGTGCATTTTTTTTTTTTTAACAAAACCACGATGTGCTTTGAATATGGTGCTTAATATGTGTACATTTACATAACATAATTAACATTTAGAAATGAAAGATCCCCTCATTTCTCAAAGTTTTTATGATATATTCTTGTAGTGTACGTATTAATTAACAGTATAATTTATGTTATTCCATTGGCATTTCATTTCGAGTTTGAATGAATCAGATGGGAATAAAATGACTACCGAAGTCATGATTTTAAATTGTGTTTACATTTTTTGTGAAGACTTCAATAGAGAAATATTTAATTCACCCTGCACCTTGTGCATGCAGAGCCTCTCCTCATGGCTTTTATCCCACCCCTTCCAATTTGCTGTCTCCCATCGAAAGTCGAAATAATATTTGTAAAAAATCCTTCACAAAATATTTACAAAATGTTGAATTATCCGTATTTTATGAATGAATTTTTATAAATAGAAGGGCACATATTTACAAGTCTTCCCTTTTCATTATTTTTTTCCATGCTGACGTACTTTTATCATATAAAATAATTGACATGCTTAACGTAAAAGTGGGTGAAAGCTTAAATTTGCATGATGTTTTTAACAGTAAGAATAATAATTTGTTCTTTCAAAAAAATAATTATTATTTTTATAATTTGTCATTCATAAAAGGTAGTGAATTATGGTAAAAAAAAGTGCTAAGAGACACATCCTAGACAACAAAGTCTATCACATTTTGGTACCTTATTTTAACTAGCAAAATCAATATTTTGTCTAAAATAAGACAATAAGTATAGACAAATTATTAAAAGGATCGTGATTAACGTCGTAAATGGAGGAAATTATTCTTGTTTTGATCAAAATGATATAATTAAGGGAGAATCTTCTTGAGATAATGGTAATGCTTGTATTCATTGGTAACAACGAGGTAGGATAAGAAATTATATAATCGCCGTTTTCGGGTGACTTTAGTCCCAATTTATAGTTAGACATTCTTTTGGTTACCTTTGTGCGTCAGTACAAGCCTCTCAATATAAGGATTTTTGGCATTTCAAAAAATGATACTAGTTGTGTTTAGATTACACAGGCCAAAATTTCAATTTCACATCTAACAAAATTATCATAGTTTTGTCAGATGTTTTGGAGTGTCTCTGTACTGTCTGTGCTTGTTATGTTCCTATCAAAAGAGGAAAAAAATCCATCTAAAGGGGGAGAAATTTCAAATACGTGTTGAAGAGTTAGTACTTATTATTAATGAGAATTAAAACATGCATGTAGATCCCTTTAAAAAGGACATGCATGTGGATGTAGGGGTTCAAATAGATCAATTGGCCTCCTACGTCTACATATGTTCTCCATTGTTCCAGTACCAAATTTAACACTTTTGGAGTACTAGAAATGTTTTCTAGAGAGAGTGCATCGAGCCCACCTCATTATGAGAGGAGGGCTAATCTTCGAGACAAGTAAGAAAGCATGAGCCTCATCATAATACACACTCAGTCATACAGTTACACGGCATTTTCTTTGACGGATTAGTTGTTTCACTATGCTAGACATTGTTCTAAAACACCAGTCTTAGCCTGATATTATAAGGCCACTTCTAAAAATTTTGTAGTTGGAAACAAAGACAACTTTTTAACCTAAAACAATTTTGTTGCTTAGGTAAAAAAATGGTGTTTTTTTTTTTTTTTGGTGCATGTCATCCTATATGGTTATGAAGGAGAACTGGGACTACAACCAGAAGTAAGGCCTAACGGCTAGCTAGGGAATCATAAGCAAATATTTTTTCAATGCAGCTAATTAAATCCCTTGACTCATTGATATTTGTATAATTTGTTTGAGTAATTGGCACAAAAGGTCTCTACCTTTCAAGCCTTTTTGTGTAAATCGTCTCTACCTTTCATTATTTGGCAATTTCATCCTCACTTTTGCATTTTTTTGGTAAAAATCATCCCTGCCGTTAAATCCCTCCGTTTATTAACTCTATTTTGAATATTATATATATATATACTTATATTATATAAAGTCTAAATTAATGCACTAATTATTATTTTTTGTATTTTTAAAAAATTAATGTACTCAAATCTTAATATTCAATAAAATATTAGATAAGATTAAAGAAGAGAAGTGAGTTTTATTTTATTTATTTTACATAGTTCAAAACTGAGTACTAAACGAATGCATAGTTAAAAAATATAATAAGTAATATAATTAACAACGATGTCACATAAATAAAATAAAATATAATTTGATTATCTGATAGCCTTCTTGAATATCATATATATATGCAGAGTAGTGGGTTTTATTTTATTTGTTTTACATGATACAAATCATATTCTCTAATATTTAATCTTATCTAATATTTTATTGACCTATTAAGATTTTAGTGCATTAGTTTTTTAAAAATACAAAAAATAATAATTAGTGCATAATTTTAAGCTTTATATAAAATAATAATATATATATATATAATATTCAAAATAGAGTTAACAAACGGAGAGATTTAATGGCAGGGATGATTTCTACCAAAAAATGCAAAGGCGAGGGTGAAATTGCCAAAAAATGAAAGGTAAGGATGATTTGCACAAAAAGCTTGAAAGGTAGGGACTTTTTACGCCAATTACCCTTATTTGTTTCATTGCATTTATGTTTGTATTATCATATTCTCTAGATGACGTATAACAAGATGTCGTGACTGTGTCATATAAATTTTGAGGCACAACATTCATTTCTTACACATTGACAAGATCTCAACAATTGCGGTCAAAAGCTGTGAAACAATTTGTATTGTCAAAATTTAAATCTGATTAACATGTGAAAGGAACAACAGACTATGTAAGTTTAATCACACTTAATTACTATAGCTAATATGTATCATTCAAATAATTTGAATTTTGGACAAACTTAGTTTGACAATGGTATCGAGAATTTTCAAACTTCCTCTTTGGGGGAGAAATTTTGTGAAAACAATCAATTCCCATCTACTTTTAACTACTACTACTCCCTCTCCTTTAATTTGTAGTACATGAATTCAAAATACCAAAGGAAAAATGTGATATCCATCCAGGAAAAGTTGCTGCTGGCATGCTGGAAAAGGAAGAGCATATATGAATTCAAATGAGATGCACCATTTTTGAATTTCAGTGGCTTCAAAAGTTAAAAGGGAAATGCGACTTCAGTTCAATTTTTGAAACACCGGAGTAGAAAACAATAATGAGTTCACTTTTGCACAGAAATGAAAAAGTAAAGAATAAAGTCGCGTCAGCTTTGCCGGTAAAAAATTGGGTTACCAGATCTTGGGCCTTTTCAGTCGAAGTTTTTTGGGCCCGTTACTAGCTGTTTGAACGTTGAAAATTTTTTAAGGGCAGATGTAACCTTGAAAATATAACGCCAGATGTACAGTATTATATAATGTCATACAATTATATAGAGTGTATTTAATACGGGTCATACATTTGTGATTTCCCATGTAGCGTGCTTCGGCACGACGTGTGCTCTTCCGATCTCGTATGTCATTATATGATGTCATATAATTTGGTGCTAGATTGAGTTTAAATCCAACATAGGCGGATAGCATGATTAGAATTTGAAGAAAATTCACCCGAACATTGCCTAGGAAAAAATTATTTAAAAGTGATTAAAAATAAAAGATTGATCGAAAAAAAATTTTAAAATCTAATATCATAAATAATAAATAAATGGATTAATATCACTACAGGCTATCATATGATATATTTAAATACTCAAATGTACAATCAGTTTGAATAGAATAATTAAGTTGTATTTAAACAAGTATTTGAACTTTGAAAATTTAATGGTGTTTAGACGACACGCTACACATGCGTTAT
>CAVNYN010283657.1:0-15832 GCA_963692815.1 Nyctanthes arbor-tristis | reverse complement strand
CGTGTGCTCTTCCGATCTTCTCTTTAATTTTTGTTTTCTGGTTAATTCTCCTAATTAAAGGCTAGAATGCGTGGGGTATGTTCTGCCTTTTGCATCGCTATTTACATGTGCATTAATACTTCACATTCAAACAAAAAATGTAATGTTGCCACCTCTTGAAATGTGCCATTCAAATTCACATAGGGCCAGTTGCCATACCATAAGCAATTAAGGGGATCTATTAAAGCATAAATAAATATATCAAACACAAAAAGTGAAAATAAAAATGAAATATATATATATAGGTAATTAATAATCACATTTGAAACTTCTTACCAAATCAGAAACATATTGAAAGCTTCTTGTCTGCTTTCCATCACCATAAACTGTCATAGGTTCCTTTCTCAAAGCCTATAAAGAAACAAAGAAAAAAAAAGAAAAAAGAAAAAGAATATTTAGCCCACATTGATTCTATTTCAAAATAAATATCTGGTTAAACAAAACACATCCATATATCATATAGAATTCACAAAATGTTACCTGCGCAACAAAGTTGCTAACAACACGACCATCATCAATGCACATACGAGGTCCGTAGGTATTAAAGATCCTAGCAATCCTCACCTGTCTCAAATTTATGCATAATGAAACACATCATCAAAATTAAATAAATTTGCTATATAACTGGATTATATGTAACTAATTAGATGCAATATAAATGCACACTCAAAAGGGACATCCCATTAACTTTCAAATTTCAATCATTAAGATTCATTTCAAACATCAATAGCATATTTATTGCTTATTTGGCAAATTCTTTTAACAAAAATTTGACAAACATAGTTTTGGGTTTACACATGTCATCAATTCTACATATACTACTTTTTATTCACGCGTTATTTCTGTCTATAAATAATTTAAATCAGTTATCATATTTTTCCAAGCATGACCTATTATTTCTAACTATTAATAACTTACTTGGCAAGTTCTTTAAAAAAAATTCCTCAAACATAGTATCAGTTTACACATTTCACAGATCCTAAGTATACTTCTTTTTATTCACCGTTATTTCTATCTATAAATATAGTACTTTTGGGAGCTATTATTTTTATCTATAATAAATAATTTAAACCAGTTATAGTACTCATGGTAAACTATAACCAAAAACAAAAGTAACACATAAAATAATTTTTAATATTCCAAAAAGAGTTTTTTTTTTTTTTTAACATAAAAAATAGGAAAAGGAATATTTAAACCGACCTCAACGCCGGCACCCCTGTGATAGTCCATTGTCAACGTTTCGGCAGTACGTTTCCCCTCATCGTAGCAGCTGCGGACACCTGTTACCGACCAAAACCGTTTTCTCATCAGTAACGTACAAAAACGTCAGATCTCAGTATCCTTTCCAATTTATTACGGGGCCCCCCTTCGTGAAATGGCAAACTTGCACCGCCGTGCCAGAAAATAGTTCAAACTCTTACCAAATTCCTTGAATTTTCTACTATCAAATATCAATATTCGACAATTTACCCCTTCAAATATATATATATATATATATATTCGACAATTTATAAAATGAGACGATGATATGGTTTCATTGAATTATTTTCGAAAAAATAAAAATAACAAATGGCCAAATGTACTTTTTAACTTTCTTCTAATCCGTATACCATTACAGAATTTATAAATAAATTAATTGACACCCCTATTAGTGGGCGTCATTTGTCGAGCTCTCAATACCCGTTAGTGGATGGTGTCACAAAGGCTATTCAAATAGTGCCATAGCCGGATTCTACAATAATCTCTATAAATAAATTAAAGTTTTAATTGACTGATATGCAGACATATGATAAAACCCTGTACGCAGGGTGACCTTTAGAAAGTTTTTCGATCTTGGGTTAGAAAGGTAATTAAACTCCACCTACCATCGCAAAACACGTGGCGCGACGTTTTGAATTGAAAAATTTATAACCAATCCACGTACGACTCGACACGGTTCCTGGAAACCCCGCAAGTGCTCACGTTAGCCACGACTCACAAAGCAAGGCTAAAATGAGCTGTATTCGCCGGGTCTGCTCCGGCGAATACATTTTCCGGCTATATGAAAACCCATGCGAAAAAGCTTAACAAGATTTATACACCAAAGAATAAAAAAGGAAAAAAAATGATCAGACTACTCACCAATTGGATTGACGTTGCCCCAGTACGTTTCGACTTGTGGGTGTTGCAGGGGATCCCCGTACACTTCGCTGGTGCTCGTTAGCAAAAACCGCGCACCCACTCTTTTTGCCAATCCCAGCATGTTCAATGTCCCTACCACATTTGTCTTGTAAACAGCACGAAATCAAGGATAAACGGATGATAAAAAGCCACAATTTACGTAAATCGAATTTTAAAAAATGGGAAAAGTAGAGAATTATTGACAATCAGAGTGAAGGATATAATCGTCTTGACGGGATTATGCTTGTAATGAACAGGGGATGCGGGGCAAGCGAGGTGATAGATCTGATCGACTTCCAGCAGCAGAGGCTCAACGACGTCGTGTCGTATGAGTTCGAACCTAGGGTTTCCAAAATGGTGCATGACGTTCTCTTTCCTTCCGGTGAAGAAATTGTCGACTACGATCACGCTGTCTCCTCTGCTAATCAGACGGTCAACCAAATGGCTTCCGACGAACCCGGCCCCACCGGTTACCACGATTCTCAAACCCTTCCTCTTCAGGCCTAGAGGTATTTTTCCGCCGGAGTTAAAAGAGGATCCGAATCCGAACCCGAACCCGTTCGAATGGCCATTCTGGTAGATAATTCTGTGTGCCTCAGTCGACTCGTAAGGAAAAATTGAGTTGGAAATAGAGGCCGGGGTGTGGGACGAGGAAGGGAGAAGGGCGAAGAAGAGGGAAGTAATGGCAATGCCTACGAAAACAAACAGAAGTCGTTGCTCGCGGAGCATGTACCGAATCGGACGAATCACTCCCAGCCATGGCTTCGGAGGCTTTGGCAAGTACGACTCCGTCACCGGTGGCGACTCATGTCCTCTGAATATCAACTCCGAAGCCATATATAGTTGCGTGATTGGGTAATTTATATCTACAGATCAGACCAGAAGAAGATAAATGTGTTGATTCAATTGAGCGAATATAAAATGCCGAAATTAATTATACCGGAGATCGGGGAATAGTCGCCCGCGCTTTCAGTAGTTTCAGACGCCGGCTCGCAGTGGTGGCGGGGGACTGGGGGTGATGATAAGTGACTGAATGGCGAGGGGGTTTATATAGGTCCAAAATTTGGCTTAAGATTACGAAACTGCCCTCGTATATATTTCTTACAAAGTAAGCGGTTGCTTAGTTCCTATATTAGGTATTTAGGTAATTAGGTGGGATAATTAATAAAAGGTCATTTATCAATTACAATTACATGTTAATAAACACATGGTTTAACAGGGTCAACTCGATTTATACTCCCGCCGCCCTACAAAGATAGTCCATTATACTATTTTTGTTTACCATATTAATTATATGTCTTTAATTTTTTCATTTCTATATCTATAATATACCCCTAATTGTTGTATTTATTATTACTCTTAATCAACTACTTATCCATTGAAATTATATATAAAAATACATATAAAATTTAATGGTTAAACTATATTTACTATCATTTCTTAGTCTGTATGAAAATAAATAGTAGACTATCTTTGTGGAATGTAGCGAGTACGTATTTTGTAATAGAGTTCCGCACTAGAACCAATTCGATTACAATTTATGGGGCCATCCACTTATGTTAAAGCGGACATTGTATGTTTGACAACTGACACCTATCACACGACACCATAAAATATCATTAGGCTGTAGCTAGAAATTTTTCTTCTTCTACATACCATGGATGTCATGTCATGTCATGTAGCACTTTGTTTATTTAGCTATTTTGTTTGCTCTACTCAGTGGATTGAGATTTGCTATCCCGTCCCCTTTGCTGTCTGCCCAATAAACAAATGACATATGTATTTAATTTTCCACCTCAGCTTAGCTTAAATGAAAACTGATTCCCATAGTTAACAAACGGTGTTGACTTCAGATACGAGCCAGTACAATTCGTCTTCTCAAAAATCCAGCCTCTCAAATGACAAATCCTTTTCTTTTCGCAATTTCACCCTACAAATGAACTAGTTTCTAATCCAAACCAGGTCAATCTTTTTCTTTTTTTTTTTTTTTTTGATAACACAAGTAAGGTAAATTTGGTTCCTCTTCCGACTTCGATTTTGGGTCTGCTGCCTTTCTTTATTTGTCACTAGGCAAAATTTCATCTTGCGCAATGCATTTGCTTTACCAATTTCTGAAGGCAATAATAGCTGGATTTAATGTAACTGAAATATCTCTTGCAACTATAATTGTCTCTTGAAACTGGGTAAAGTAAAGAGGTTGCAAATGAGGAATCACAATCGAAATCCCAAGAAGTGGAGGTTGTAATTTGCCAGACCCAGACTTGAAATCGGTAGATGAGTCAGATTTACCCGCTTTGGATTTGAAACTAGTTCATCAACGGGTTGAAATTGGGAAAAGAAGAGGATTTGAGAGGTTAGGGATTTTCAGAGGAGGAGGACTGCACTCGCTCGTATCTGTTCAATAAGCAAACACCGTTTGTTAACTATGGGAATCAGTTTTAATTTAAGCTAAGATGAGGTGGAAAATTAAATACATATGTCTTTAGTTTATTGGTTGGATAGCAAAGGGGACAAGGCGATGGGAAGCGGATCTGGACTCCTAGTCAGTATACTATGTAAAAGATTGCAATATTAGAATACTCTAGAAAGCTTTCTTGCCTGGCTATGTTCTATAAATATTCACACTCGATATTTTCTTAAATCTTATCTTAGGTCTAAAAAGTTTAAAAACTTATTTCAACTTTATCACATTTTATACCTTTTACAACATTGGCTAAAGGCTATCGGCACTATCTACTCCTAATCTTTCGTATTTCTGTATTTCTCGTCTCTAACATTTAAAACTGACATTTTTACCCTCACTTCTCACCTTTTTGGCTCTATCTACCCTTTTTAACTAAAAATAACTATAATACACTCTAATTGCTAACTAAAAAAATTTAGTACATTTAAAATTAAATAAAAATACAATAATAACGTGATTTGGTTGCTTTTTAAGAAAGGCAAATTAAAAAAAAAAAAAAAGCAAAAAAGAATTTAATATTGGTAAAAAATTTGTGCACCCATATAAAGTGTACCACATAATTGCATGTAGGGGTGGGAGTTGGAACTGGTAAACCGAAAAACTGAACCGTGAGCCGGTTCAGTTTGGTTTTTTGAGATTTTGGGTTGGTCGACGGTCCGAACAAGGCCAAACCGACGCGAACCGGTTCAATCTGCAGGTTCAGAAACCCGAATAATTTTTTTTTAAATTAAGAACATTTTCTGCTCAGAGTTAGAGAGACAGCGTGAAGCGGAAGCCCCATCTCCATTTGAATACTCATTTTACAAATTACAAATCAAAATCGAAATCCCCATCTCAGAATCGAAATCCCCATCTCAGTTTGAATAATTTTACCAAAAATTCAAAATACTCATTTTACAAATTACAAATCAGAATCGAAATCCCCGTCTCAGTTTGAATAATTTTGGTTGGCTCTCTCTTCTTCCCTTCATTCCGCGGCCGCTGCTGCTCTGGTGCTCGCATATTTCCTCCGCTGGCACTACTGATGCTGCCGCTCCTCCTACTCCAACGCTGCTGATGCCGCTCCTCCTCCTCATCCGGTGCTGCTATTGCTACTGCTCCTCCTCCAGCTCTGCTCCTCTGCCCTGCTCGAAAAGCATCTGCAAACCTCTCTCTCTCTCTCTCTATATATATATATATATATATCTCTCTATTCTGTAAATGTAAGAGAAGGCAGACTAGGTTTTCTCCTTCTTTCCATTTGGGCCAAATTTTAATTGGTCCAAGTTTTAAGTTTAAAAAAAAAAAAAAAAGAGCCCAACAAAGAAGCCCAAACTGAGACCCGACCCATGTCGGGTCGGTTTGGGTCTGGTCCCTGGGCCGAGCAGTTTGGGCTCGGTTTGAAAAGTCCCAAACTGACTTTGTGTTGGGTCGGTTTCGGGTTGGGCTCGAACGCAACCCGCTCGACCGGATGCCCACCCCTAATTGAATGTATGATTATGTACGCTATGTAGCTGCATATATTTACGTGATGTGTATACATGTAATTATATATGACATATAAAGGAATCTATGTAGATGTAGAATATTATTGCTCGTATTAATAAGCTTGTTTATTTATTTTTATTTACTTGTTATTTATTGCTTTTTTGGTTCATTAGAGTTGGAGGGTAGTCCATTTTAGTCTAAAAAGATAGATAACGCCAAAAAGATGAGAATTGAGGGTAAAAATACCAGTTTTCAAATGTTAGAGACAAAAAACATAGAAATATGAAAGGTTGGGGTGGATAGTGCTAACTAGCCTTGACTAAGATAACTTATTGGTTAGAATGATCTACGTATGAAAAAAATTCCATTGGTATTGTTTATAATATCAATGTCCCATGTGACAGTATGTACGCA
This sequence comes from Nyctanthes arbor-tristis, assembly GCA_963692815.1. Taxonomy (NCBI): domain Eukaryota; kingdom Viridiplantae; phylum Streptophyta; class Magnoliopsida; order Lamiales; family Oleaceae; genus Nyctanthes; species Nyctanthes arbor-tristis. The sequence continues at coordinate 9,288 of CAVNYN010283657.1, read as the reverse complement.
AGCTATGTAAATATATACAGCCATGTAGTGTACATCGTGCATACATAAAGCTACACGAGACATTGCGGGTCATAAACAACACCGTTATGGGCATTTGAAAATTATTGTTCCACACAATATTTGTTAGAACATAGGCAGGAGAAAGTATAAATCCTAATAGTACATCGATAGGTAAATTTCACATACGATCCCCAACCTTTTTTTTTCAACATGTTGAGTTCCCAACCTTTTATAAATATATACAAAAGGTACTTGTTGATGGATACCGTCAATAATTCTGTTAAACTCCTTACAAAATTACTTTTATGCCCTTATTTATTTAAATTGAAAAATAAAAAGATTTTAAAAAAATAAGAAAACAATATAAAAATATTGCCGGGAATGGCAGCAAGCCAATTCCATCAACCAAAATCAGAGGGGATTCTCCTCCTTACTGCGGCCAAATCAAGGGGAAGAATCCCCCTTTTCTGCCTAGAATGGCACTCGGCAACCAAAAGAGAGGGGTTTCGCTACTGGGGATTGTTGCCATTCCCGGCAATATGCCAGAAATAGGAGAATTCTCCCCTCTAATTTGGCTGCCAAAAATGGCAGAGAAGCACTGCCATTTCTGGATGTAGTACGGATCCCTACCCCATATTTTCTTTTTTTATTTCTTTATTATTTTTTAAAATCTTTTTTTTTTAATTCAATCAAATAAGGGTAGAAAGGTAATTTTGTGAGGGACTTAATGTAATTATTGACGGAATCTGTCAATAGGGACATTTTGTCTTACTTATAAAAGGTTAGGAAATTTGCGTTTTGAAAAAAAAAATGGTTGGAGACCCCAGTAATACAAAATGCAAAGGTTGAGGACGATATATAAAATTTACCCAATATCAATTAAAAGGAACTTTTTTTTTTTGGCTGTCTATCCTAAATAAATTAGGCTTGACGAAGAGGAATGATTTGAAAGAAATAAAATCTTTCTTTGTTTCAGTGTATAATGTGACAAAAATGTTTTTTTTTAAGTACGATTGTAAATCTGTATTGTAGCAGTACAAATATGTATAGATATATCATTCTGAAATACATGACAAATTAAATCAATAATACAAATACCCATACCCGGGGGTGGGGGAGGGTACTCAACAAAACAAATCCTTATAATAAATTGTAGAAGATACCTATATAGATAGAGCAATTGAACTTGAACGGTTGAACCTCTAAGTTTTTAGTACCTCAATATTACTCTCTAACCAAACGAGCTAAAGCTCATTGGCAACAAAAATACTTTTAAAGCTAGATACTTTTAGATTGACTTAAATATATGAAATAAGAACTTTAAATATGGCAATGCCTGTTGAGAAATGCTAGTCTTTAGATAGAAGCTTACCCTGTATGCAAAAATTAAAGAACTACTAAATTCAGTGTCTTATGGTGAACAAAATTAATATAGTACATAATATTTTACGTGTCATTTCTTATTTCAGTGGATCAAGATTTTGATCTTGCACACAATATGATAAGAACATTTAAAGAAGAAATGCATAAAAAGAAAATTATGATTCTCTAGACAAACATGTCGAATCTTATTAATTTTGTTCTTTCAATAAATATTAATCAGCAATTATGTTGGAATCCATAAATAGTTTTGGTACTCTTTTTGATGATGATGATGATAATAATAATAATAATAATAATAATAATAATAATTTTTTTAAGGGAAATAATAATACCACTAAAGTGTTTAGCTAGAAAAAGAAATTTGAGTATTAATTAACAAAAAGTTAACGGCCCTAATGATGCAATGGCAAGGTCGTAATATATGGTAATCTCAAGTGGCTTAATTGTGATATCGCAAGGCTGCCGTCTATTGGAAGAGGGAAAGCTTCTTAAAGGCAATTTGGTGGATCTTTGAGTGATTTGGACGCTCATTTTCTCGAATGAAAAGTCAAACACTCTAATAATAATTTGGTAAAATATTGGGCTGTCGATCTCATCATTATTAAATCAATTTTTTCAGTTATTATATAATAATTATATCTAATATAGTTATGGTAACTAAACAACTTGCTACCTAACTAGTTGACACTAATTGCTTGTGCTGGTGCTGTGTCATCCAGTTACTATACATAAGCTCCCTTTCTGTACGAGACGGGATTGAATTGTACAAGTAATTTTACCGAATGAGCGATTAATTTATTTATATAAATTTGTCAAGACTATTATTTTCATATTTTTGTGAATTTGGATAGAGACCACCTATAAAAATCACTATAGTGGCAACTTGATATACGGTTTAGACTGATCGAGAACTGTTATTTATCATTACGGGTGATTATCGCCATATTTAGGTGACATTAAATTACAAATCTACATAAATGTATTACACATCCATACATTTTATTTGATTTATCCTGTAATCCCATTGTACTGACACATAGGATGTCACTGATAGTGATAAATAATATTACTCTTTCTGATCCTAACAAGACAACGAATTTGATGATTCAATGCTAATTGTCAAATAGAATCACTACCTCGAGCTATTTTGGAATTAAATATCAAATTGAATTTCGTAGCACTATTTTTAAAATTACCTTTTGATGTCGAACAATGATCACCAATGACAACTTGAATTACTTGTTTTAAGTTTACAAACTGTTAATGTTGGTTAAATGGTAGGACCCCACGTTAAAAGATCAATCTTTATTGAAGAAATTTCTAAGAATGTCTATTTTTTAAATAATTTGTAAAATTGTTCCATTCTGATAGCTTGTACCAAAAGCGTTCAGTGTATACTATGATGTCTAGCCTAATTGGCTTGGCTTAGGTCCTGCATCCATAAGGTCCTTTGTTCAGTTCTCAGCAAGACAGCAACTGCGGGCCGTGTGTGGTTTTTCAATATTATTTTTAGGTTTTTTTGTTTACTTCACGTTAGGTTTTATCTGAATATAATAATATATGCATTTGTACTGTTGCGAGTTGTGTGAGTTTTTTCAATATTATTTTTAGTTTATTTATTTACTTTGCGTTAGGTTTTATCTGAATATAATTATACATGCATTTGTACTGCTGTCTGCTTATAGAATATTGTACTTGTTTAAGTTCCAAAAAAAAATAATAATAAATAAATAAATAAATATTGTACAATTTAGAAATAAAATATCAATTTCTCCATTCCAAACTTCTTTTTCCCAACCCTAGCCACCTCACTTTCTTTAACAATGCAGCAAACTGACTCAATTAAGTGGTGCTGGTCGTTTCTCCATGGAAATTTTTGCATTGGGAATTTTGTGGATAGAGCGAAGATGGATATATGTGCAAATAGAGGATTTTTGTGTATATAACGTCCCCAACCTTTACATTTATTTACATTTTCAGCCCTGTAATGCCCTACAAGCTGACACCTTAAATTTCTCAATTGAAAATGAAAATTCAAAGTATGCCTCATATGAGTCAAGATTTCGCAGCTTGATATTTAGCCCATGGGATTCATCTTAGTGTGACACTATAAATACAAAAGTTTGTACATGATATATATTAGGAGAATAGGAGTAGTTGACGCGACTTATTGTTAGAATTTCTTTTATAGCTTAATTGCGGAAATGAAAACAAGAAGCCAATTGGCTCATTTAAGTAATGACAAGAAGAAGCCAAGTGGCTTATACCCATTTAATGTCAAGAATTTTCCTAAAATTGGAAAGGGACACCTAGCAAACATAAGGTGCATTGTCTGGATTTCAAATTGAATTTTAATTTCAATGGAATTAAAATTGAAGAAGATTTTCAAATTTATAATATTAACATATAACTTCACGAAGCCCTGTCTTGCTCTCTGGCAAGGTGAGGATGTCTTGCCCCTTGGCAAGCTTTTCCTGTCATTAATTAACTTATTGTCAACGATCTTTTCTCTCTCACAATCATGACATGCAAATCTCACCTTGGAGGAGGAAGAAGCAGGTTTAATTGGAACTCAAGGATGATGAGAAATTGGCGTTGCAAGAGAGGAGTTTCGTTTCTGTTTGGTTGGGCCTTTTCTCACATACAAAGTTATCAATGTCAATGCTATGAAGAACACCCTTGCGTCGTTGCGGTGCCCTCTAAAAGGTGCCTAGATAATGGAACTCACTACATTTTCCAGTTCTTCCATGGAATCGATATGAATAGGGTGTTGCATCGGACTTAATGTCTAAGGTCCAATTAGTTAGACCGAGTTTGATCATGCTGAATTAATTAATTGGATTAATTAATTGACATGTTCACATGTAAGCCCATGAAAATAGGGGTTTTGTTTCATAGATATCTTGTTTATTGGGTTTACACGGGAAAATTCATATGATGAATTTTATACAATAAGATTGTGGATATATTCTATAAATTTTTTGCTAAAACATTAACTTGACAGAAGCCTAAACAGGCTCCTATAATGTAACGCCTCGAGTTTACGAACCCGAAATACTACTTAAAATACTCCTTTCACTATGAATAAGCAGAAGGAAAGCGCTTAAAACATGTAGAAATATTTTTTTAAAAAATCACTTCAAAAATCCAGGCGGGACGAGAACTATATTAAAAAAAAAAAAATGAAACACACTTTACTGAATATTTAAAAATGGCAAACTTGTACAAGAAGAATAAAAAACGAGTTTACATGTCTAGTCAACAGAAATTAATTTACTTATTAATCACATAAATGAGTCTTAAACAAAATAACAACTAAGAGTAATGTTTTCGATTATAATAAAACCAGAGTATTTAGTAGCCACTACCACCTATTTCGCTACCCGATCTAGTACCTGAAAAAGGTTTTTTAGAAAAACAATGTGCGTTCTACAGAAACACTTGGTAGTCTCGCCGTACTTTTCATATGTTGCAAAATTCACATTTAAACATATCATTGTACATATGATTCAGATAATCCCAACAAGTCAAATACATATGCTGCCACATGGCTATCCATTTCTCATTCAACTTGTGAGTATGCCATTTATAGCATACTATTCAGAGTTTATCAAGCTTGTATATACTACCATAGTATATCTGTAGCGACCGAAAACTTTAAAACTATAAATTTTACAATTTCAAATTCTTAAGTCACGTCGCTACTAGTTTCTTCGAATTTAATTCTTTAACTTAATTTAATTATGCATAATACAGACTTATCTTAAATAAGAATTTATTTATTTATTTAGTTATTTACCATTTTAATTAGCCATTTAAGTAAATTAACATAATTAACATTTTACAAATTTTCTTTTATTCATTAGCCAATTTATACAAAATTTGATTACTTAGTTTCTTATTTCAATTTCTTAGTTCTTAATTCAATTTGTTACATTTAAAAACAAGCATTCAAGTATTTTGCCCCATATGGTAGTCTCCCATTCAACTCTTTTACTTGGTGTAGCCCTTTGCCAAAATTGTATGTATAAATGACTTCCCAACTCCTCACTTTCAACCTCAGCTAAATCTCCACCCTTCCTCACTGTCCTTCAACAAATTCTACAAACACTCACATTTCCTCCTTCATTCATAAATTGCAAAGACAAGATTCAACCTTAAATTTCAATCCCCAATCATGCACACACACTGATTTCATCCTTGCAAACCCATTTCCAACTTCAACATATTCAAGGGGATTTCATGTTTTGATACATACACAGATACAAACTGCCTTACAAACACACACATTGTCTTTTTTTTTTTTTTTTTTCAAAAAATAAGCATTTGCATAAATCTTCAATATTGATGCATTTTATTTTGTAAAGCAGTTGGCAAGAAGGGAAATGGAACAAACAACACCACCACCGTACGCCGCCAACACCACCACTTTTTCACCACAAAACTCCACTATTTCCACCCACTTCACAACTACAAATCAAGCGCAAGCATCTACCTTCATTTTTATACAAATTATTTCAGAAAAATTTTCGGATTTGGGGCAAATCCTTGACCGAGTTCATCTCGGTTCACCCTCTCTTCGCTGTGTTTGCGCCCGAAATCGCCCCTTGCGTTGAGGACCGAGCGCCGGTCCGGCGCGGGCTTCGCCGCGCGTGGGTGAAGAACCCAGTTGCCTCCCCTTCCGATTTGCTACCTGTTGCTCTCTGTTTCGAATGAGAGTGGAAGCTAAGGGAGTAATTTCTTATGTATTGTGGTATTTTAAGTTCAGCCCAAAAGTTTTACCTTGTGTCATTAAAATCCTAAATTTTCGGTTATGTTTAAGTAAGCATATAAGTTTCTGCTTTGGTTACTTTTGGCCCTTGAAATTTTAGATCCTTTTCAGATGGGTCTAGAAACTTGTGTTTTGTTTATTTTAGCCTACAAACTTTTACTTTCAATTAACTTAGTCTCTTATTTTGGGATTTTTCCAAATTAGTTTGAAAGTTTATAAGATTTTAATTTTGTTTATGTTTAGACTTTATTTATTTAAAAATCATAAATTAGTTTCTATTTATTTTTAATTAAAGCTCTATTTTTAATGACTTTAGCTATTAAAATTCTAATTTTTTGGGATTATTGAATTTTTAAGGATTTCTAAATTAGTTTAAATAAATTCATTTACTTTTGTACCTAAATTTTGGTTAATCCTTGATTTCCTAGTTTTCTTTACCTTTTGAGTATTGACCACATTAGGCATTACACCCTTAAGCATCTCATATAATTATTTTATTATAACATAGTTTTAAAAATAATTCCTTTTATAAATAGCTCATTTCACCAAAAATCTTAATTTGAGTTTTATATTCTTTTATAGGCTAGGAGTGAAGAATAAAGTGAGTAAGCCTTGCCCATTAGCTTGACTCGGTGGAACCTGAGGTAGACTCTTTTCTAAAGATGTTTTCTCACAAATAGCGCTAATATTAATTGTTTGTTCTATGAATTGCATATGGAGCTGTGATTTATGTTCTTATATGTCATTTGCATGAACTTATTTGCTTTATGCCTGAGATGAGACGAGACAAGACTTTTGCATATACTTTATTGCTATGCGTAGATTTTGCATGCATGCTATGATATTACTATGTGCGCTAGTATTTTATATGCATTAGGGCATGAAAAGAGTGTCAGAAACCTACATTTACCATACGATACTTGTTTTCGAGTAAAGACTATTTGAGACTTATGAGATGTGAATTGCATTTTTATATGTATGTTTATAGTATAAATTGGTTAATATTGCACTGAGTCTACTGAGTATTTCTATGAAATACTCATCCCTTGCAAAATTAATATTTTGTAGATTTGGAGTCGGAGAAGACGCCTTGAGCAATGGTGGCTTTCAAAATAAATTAAATTAGCTTTATTTTGAATGACTCGAACTTTATTTAAATACTGAGAAAACTTTTAATGTCGTGTAAAATAGTTGACTATCACTGACAAATTATCTTTTATATTATCACTTTTGAATCAAGATAGTTTCCGCTTTATATCCACTCTTGATTCATTCTGATTTATTTTACTTTATTTTATTTAAAAGAGAGAAAAATTTGTTAACGTCTCAGGTACCCAGAACCCAGGGCGTTACAATATCACTTTACCCTTGGATATATCAATTAAAATAGCGTACTATCCCCGGGTACAACATGTTGCCATTGAAAACTGGATCACATTTAACTTAAAACACATATCGTGAATTGCAACTCAAACATTGCACTGAGTGCACATCACTTGAAAATAAAATAATTAACTTTAGGAGGTAGAGACTACCTTAATTTCATAGCTGAGTTTGAGCTTTTACGGAAGATAACTTTCATGAATCAACTCGTCTCGTTTAGCCAATAAAGAATAAATTGTAAGTTAGTATTTAAAGAGTTGATTTAAAATTAGGTAAACTCTAAAATCTTACATAAATAATATTTTAAGGGTTTGGAGTTATAGTAAATAAAAGAATCATTGACTCGGTTAGAAGATTATTTGAAAGTAGGAAATTTAAAACAACCAATTTTGGAAATTTAGGAATTAAACTATTTAGAATTAGCACTTGTGGAGCTGGAATGGATTTCAACAACATTCTAATTATCAACCTAACTACATACAAAAGTGCAGGGACAAGTTTGCGTTACAATAGAAAATTAGAAACTAATTTAAAGAAGTCCAGAAATAAATGAACTTACTTAACCACAAAACTAAAGGCAAGGACTAAGAATGAATCTAACTAAGAACCAAGGACTTTAGGAGCAATTTCTACACAATCATATCCCCCAAAATTGGAACCCAAATCAGAGAAGCAGATTACAGAGGAAAGAGGGCGACAGATGCAACACTGAATTCACCCAAAAGCCCTAACCCAACTCTATTTCTACCCCAAACTTCGAAATCAAAGCATAGGAATCAGAGAGAGTCTAGGATCGAGCAAAGCTGATCGATGATTCAAGAAATGGTTTGCAAACTGGGTGCTCGGTCCGGTCAATAGTGATGGGGTGCAAAACAGAGGTCGCTATTGACAGTGGCGGAGGAAGATGGTTGTGGTCGAGGCAGAAAAGTTCAAAGCCTTGGATTCGAACGAGACAGAAGAAGTGGAGAAGTCGACAGTGGCGTGGGTTCGAGAAATGGGGTCGCCGGTTCAATGGACTTTTCGTTCTTGCTCTCTATTGGGTAAATATTCCAGCAAGAGGTGGGCAGCGGTGTCGGCAGTGGTGAGTAGTCGGCAATGGCTACGGACTGTATCGTTTCTGTTCTCGACCCCCTTTTTTCCTCCTCTGAATTGGTTGACTGTGACTGAATGTAAGAAGGGACGTGGTGGTGTTGGGTTGTTCAAAATGGGCTCGATGGTGGTTCGGGGTACAAGAAAGGAATTAAAATGGTGTAGTGTGGTATGTGATTAAAGCAAGGTAATTTACAGGAACATAGTATAAGTGGGGAACTAGTTTTAGCATGCATTCACATGTTAAAGGAAGTATGTTAAATTTACGAAAAGTGAAACCAACAAAAGAGATGAGAAGGGAATTTACCTGTTGATGATGGAACGATAGAACTTGTGTGGAAAAGAAGGAAAAGAATCCCTTGACCACTTGCTGTGAAATCAACTCAGAACTTTCTCTTCTGTGGATATACAACCAGAGTGTTTTTGAAGAATAGACATTTTTTGTTTTTCTTAAGTAATGAAAGAGGAGAGGCTTCAGTTACAAAATTGAGGAAACTGTCCAACGTGATATTCAATAGAGGGAAGAGAAAGAAAGGCCTGTTTGGCAAAGCTTAATTTTTTAGGCATTACTTTTCGACTTGGGCTCAAACGGTAGATAAAATTGGATCAATCATTTCATACAAATTGGACCTTAAATATCTTGAAACTGGATTAGCATTTAG
>CAVNYN010283645.1:0-14715 GCA_963692815.1 Nyctanthes arbor-tristis | reverse complement strand
GATTATAGAAGATGGAGGGTGAGTACAAAAGTACTCCGTGAGTAACATAATATATTGATTCACAGCATGAGCTAGTCTAGTAAATTTCTTCTTGTAAAGAAGATCATATGTCCAGATGGACCATTCCCAAAACTTTGAAAGATAAGAAATTTCGCCGCATGATTCAATTGTACTTCTCCATTTAACAAGCTTTTGAGAGATTCTCTCAGCCAGAACTGCGTATGGAACGCATATTGCAATGTGAGTTTGATGAAAAGGAAAATTCAAAGAAGGATGATGTCTGGGGCCAGTCGTATGCTTTTGAGCTGCAGTAAGAACTTTCGTGTACATGTTCGCCAGAGGGAGTGTCTCAACAGTAGGGCATGTCATCGACGCTTGAACATCAATTTTCAATGGGCCAGTGACATTGGTTTGACTGTGATATCTCACCAAAGCATTGGGAAAATTGATGGCATTGCCTGCGTCAGCAATCTCAGTGATATCATGTGAGTCTGAAACATCTTTTTCTTTGGAATTTGTTTTGGCCATCTCTGAAAAAAAAATGAACAAAAAAAATTAAATTAATTAATTAATTACAATATTGAAGCCATCAAATTAACTATCCAAAAAAGGGGAAAAAAGTAAAAAGTAAGTCTACAAAACTAAAAAACCAAAAAAAAAAAAAAAAAATTTCCATTCTGCCTTTCCATTTGCCTTGTAAAAAAAATTAAATTAAAATTAATTCGTCAATTTCATTAATTTATGCTTTATAAACCAAGTGAATTTCCATGAATACAAGATTAAATGTATTCCGGATTCCAAAATTTTTAAAAGCCTTCAAGTTCTTTATTGTGGGTTTCCATGAATACAAAGTTAAGTGTATTCCAGATTCCAACTTTTTAAAAGCCTTCAAATTCTTTACCCTCAAAAATCAAGTGGACATCCGTGAATACTAAAATATTTGTATTCGGGATTCCATGTTTTCTAAGTCTTTAAAAGCGGCCATCTTTAAGAAACTAATGAATATTCGTGAACACCAAATTCAATGTATTCCGAATTCCAAATTTGATGTCTTCAAAAAAAAAAAATCTTTGATTCCTGAAACCATGGGTGTTCCACAAATACCAAGATAAAAGTATTTCGAACCCCAATCTTTCAAGTCTTCAAAAAGAGAATTTTCCTGGAAATATGAATCTTCCAAAGATATTTAAAACATATCTTAAACAATAAATTTCTAAGACTTAAAAAAAAAGCCGAAAACAAATCGATACATTGGAAATAGGGAGGCATCCAGTGAAGTCAATTCCATGCTAAAAAAATAACAACAAAAAAATAAAAAATAAAAAAATAAATGAAAAAAATTCATGAGCTGATAATAAGGTGTAAGCAATCCTAATCCTAGGATATAAACAAACATCAAGCAAATAAATAAAGGAAAAAAATGAGTTTGCTACTACCTTAAAAGAAAAAAAAGATGATCAAAGTTTGATTAAGTGAAAAAAATCCAAAAAGGAGTTCCACGAGGAAGCACAACAATGAACTAATTTTCTTTGTTCTTCTTCCAAGCAAATAGAAACACCAAAAGTAGTCTAAAATCTAAAGCTGGCTTGAAAACTTGCTCAAAGTAGTTATCATAGAGTTCTCCTATATTTATATAAATAAAAGGGGTAGGTTGTTTAACTGCAGTAGAACTCTTGTAAAGTGTATCCAATTTCAAATTAAATTCTTAATGGTTAATCCACATACAAATAAGATTCCAAGCTAAATTTAAAAAAAAAAAAAAGGAAATTTTGGACGTGAAATCAGTGGAAACCAAATAAATCAAAATATTTAATTATCAAATTAAGGCAAAAGATGGAATTTGATGCAATTTTCTCTTACACGTCCAAGTTAAAGGAAATGGATAATTTCAAGAATTCATAGATCATGTAATGACCTGATGAAACGAAAATATTAATTAAAAAGAAAAAAATTTGGCGGTTTCCTACAGTTGAGTAATTGGTTTGACTTCTCTCTTCGAAAGCAAGAAGAAAATTTATTTCCTTCATGTGTGCAAATTCTTGTTTCAACAAAAAACAAATCAAAAAGGCAATAATCTGAAAATTATTTTCGAGCTAGAAGGAAATCGAGATGAAGCTAGAGAGTTTCTCACTATCTTAGTTGGTAAATAATATGTGAAATAAACTGTTGGACACATATTTATCCATTATATGTTTAAAAAACTCATGAAGAGTCCTAAGGAGGGTGGGTTCCAGTTGATGCAAATTGGTTTTCATAATTAGCCAAGAAGTCCATTGCCATAGGGATTTGCAAGAGGGGTCAAGTTCTTGGATTTTTTGTTTCCACGTCTGGAATAACTGAATCTTTGGAATTAATGGAGGGGTGAATTTAATGAGCTTGTTAATCTCACATAAATTTCTCTCAACAACCTATAATTTCAACCAAAAAATAATATAATAATCAATGAAGTAAAGATAAGTAAAGGAATTCACGTTTTTTTTTCCAATGGGTTTAGAATTAAAAATTAACTTTAAATTTGTCAACTCAAATGTTAAGAATCAAGATTTATCCATTTATTTTATAATAAATTGATAAATCTTGGGGGCATTTGTAGACATGAATTTTTTTTTAATTAAAAAGACAAATTAATTAAATTACTCAAATCAATTGGGCCGAGTTAATTTTATTAATCCAATTAAATTCTAAACGAAATAGCCAAGTCTTGCAAGAGCTCATCTAATGATTAAGGGCCCATTCTGTTTAAAAGCTCACTCTAAAGTCCATTAGACTTTTCTAAAGGTCTATAAATACCCTCATTCATTCATTTAAATGAGGGGAGAAGATAAAAAACAAGGAAAATTCTCTAAAATCTTCTAAGTTCCAAAACTATAAAATAAAGTCCGAAAAGAAGAAAAGTCGGAAGCAGAAGTCGAGAAGAGGAATCAAAAGCCAAAGTCTTCGAGGTTCTTCATCTTCTTCAAGTTAAAATCAAGTCTTCAAGTCCAAAACAAGAGATCAAGTCAAAAGATCAAGTCTTCTGCACATCAAGTCTAAGCTTCAAGTCTTCAAAGCTGGAATTGCTAATCAGAGGATTTGCAACCTAGCAGTGACAAAAGCGTCAATCCACTTCATTTTATTAAAGTCTTGATTTATAACAATTTCTATATTATTTATTTTAATACACGAAATTTGTTGTTACATATTATTTCCCTGAAGCAGATTTTTTTGTTCAATGGTCTACAATGAAGTTTTTTTCCCCTCCCCTTTGATCGAATTTTATAGAAGTGATTCATTTCATTTATAATATTGTTATATGTTACTCTAAAGTACTCTCCTACACGCCGCCCTGACAAGGCCCTAATTCATATAAGGGTAGGAAGGCCGAAAAATGTCATCGTTGAGCAAATGATGTAAGTGTCAAGTGTTTTATGTATATGGATTAATGTAACCAGTTACATGTTATCCATTACAGTTGATAAATTCTTGATGTTATTATTGCTTTTGGCTAAAAATTAACACCGGTGGGTGTATAATTGTCGTCTTCACACCATGTTCCGCAGTGTTTGATGAATACATTTATGAAACTCATGCCTATTTACATTTAGAGCATGCTATTTATTTTTTAGCATATTGCTATAACCAAAATACTAAAACAATACAGCGGAATGCATAGTATCATATTGCATAGTATTATTATGTAGCATAGCACATGATCCGGATTACATGTATGGAGTTACATACTAACAATCCTTAAAGCTCTTCCTAATAAGTAAATAGGATGGACGAATACTATTATTGTAATACATCACAGTTATTGTAGTTAATTACACATGAAGAAGAAAACTTGTAGCATAATAAACGACACCTATATGACATGGTAATAGTTATATGCATTCAATCATGCTTCATACATGGTCATTACAAACATTAGATTCAAAGAATGTAGTGTAGTACAATATCATTTCCAAATAAAAGCTTTTCGATTGTAACAAATAATTATTCAAGGGCAGTTTTGCCAACTGTACACGTGGACTTTGGGTACTAACTATTGAAAATGAGTAATTGCAACGAAACTTCGCAGACCGTTTAATTTGTTTGATCAACAATATCTTGTATTCGTCAATGATTGTACGCAAAATAGTTTTGGAAGATTTGATCATCTCGTTCCGTCTCATCTTCGAAGTCACAATTGTATCGATATTTGCTATGAAAATTATGGATAATTTCTACTGAAAATTGACGTTAATGGAATTTTGTGGAGATGAGAGAGAAAAAGTTGTAATTTTGATTGCAATGAAATGTCAATGAATTGCAGATATGAAAGAGAAAATGATAGTTTTAATATGGTAGAAGTCTTGATTTATATTTTATTTCTTGTATATTATCCATTTTTTATTTTTTTTCCTAATATTAAGGAGGGAAGTATTCTTAAATATTTTATCTAGAACTGTTGCAAAGACAAAAATTTTTACAATTGAGAGTATTATTCTAATTTATTACAAATGTAACAAGTTAAATTTTCCCATATTATTAAATACACCATATGTCATAATTATTCTGAAAGTTCTCAGTATGTACTTCTTGACGTAACCTTGACTTTTATATAGATATATATATTTTTTGTCTAAAAATTTTCTTTATTTAGACTTTATCTATGATTTTTTTATATTAAATAATGCAAAATATAACATATTGGAAAGCACACATTTTGCTTTTAATTTCAAACGAGAACTTAGGTATAAATTATTATTTAAGTATCAAGTACGTCAATTATTAAAAATTAATTACAAGAAATGTAACAAAAATTTTGTGGGCATAATTGAAGACATTTTCATGTAATAAATGAGTTTGAATTTTAAGTTTTCATATCATTTTAATCATTAACTCTATACTATATCAAAGTGAGGTGATATAAAAAATTTGTAGTGTGCAACTTTGTTTATAAATTAGCATGTGACATCATTTCATTGATTTCATCTTTTTCAAACGGTCAAAAAGTAAAAATCAAGCCACTATTTTTTATTTTTTACAAAAAACAATTAATAAAATAATACAATTTAGTAATTTATAAACTAATTTAGAAACAACTCAATTTAAAAATATTGCCAAACACATTGTTGAATTTTGAGCCTATTTATTATTACTATAATTACTATGAATAACTAAACCCATTTATAAACACACCCTGACATTTTCCAGCAAATTTGTAAAATTGGCAAAAATGTTCCAGTTTGTTCCCCCCGTGCCAAGTTGACGAGGGTTGCTTCCCCAGTCGAAGATATTTATGTGACGTACTGTTAACAAAATCTAACGTCGGTCAGATAGGGAAAAATCCACAGTTTTTTAATTTTCTGATTTATTATCGCCGCCAGGGTATTCTCGTCCAAAGTCGCACTTTTTTGCCCTAATTACCCCACTCAACTCGGATGTTCCCGGCGTTGTTCGAGCAATTCCCTCAAACTCAGAATTTCTGCTGAAATTTTTGGTGAATTTGTTCTCTGTTTTTATTTATTTATTATTTTTCTTTACAGTTTGTTAGTTTCCGATTTGAATTGGATTGTGGTTCTGGGTAATTGGCTTTTGCGCGTTTGATTGGGAAATTGATAGTGGTCAATAATGGGAGTCCCGGCGTTTTACCGGTGGTTGGCGGAGAAGTATCCTATGGTTGTGGTGGACGTGATAGAAGAAGTGCCGGTCGTCATTAACGACGTTAAGATTCCAGTGGATACGAGTAAACCGAATCCAAACAATATTGAGTATGATAATTTGTATCTCGATATGAACGGAATCATTCATCCCTGTTTTCACCCCGAAGACCGCGTAAGTTCTTTGTGAATTTCTGGTGTTAGTTGTGGTTATTTTGTGTTTTCAAATTAAAACGACCCATCATTTAAGGTTTTAATATTCTGCCCTTTTTCATGGAGGACATCCTGTACGTGTGGAATTGGATGGAACTCTTAAGTCAGTACTTAATTTATCATTAGTTTGGAAATTAAAGGAAATGGTTGTGTGTGGCTTTATGTTTTCTGCAAATCGGGAAAAAGAGCCGGTGCGGTAAGCCCATAACTTAGTCAACAGGCATCATCATTGGGCTCTGATATTATTGAATTTTCAGGCTCCAGATTATTCTACTATACTTGATTAGTATATGATGTGTTATTTGAAGTGGTTCAAGAAATTTGGCCTTCTATAAAATATTCACTTCATTACTCCACGAACATGTTATTTCTACACAAAGTCCAAAATGAGTTAGGCTACTCAAATTTGGCGATTGTTTTGAATCATGTGATATGTATCATACTATTTTGATAAATGTATCTTACTGTACGATTTTGGAAAAAGAAAAAAAATGATGAATTGTCTAGTCACCCCATCCCAACAAATATTTGAGGGTTGTTTGATGTTACATGGTCTAACAAGTTGATTCCTTAAAAGTTTATCAATCACAAATCAAAACAGTAATTTATTTCTTGATTCATTGTCTTCTTATTAAATGAATGTATCCCTGACTTCTCATGCAGCCATCTCCAACCACTTTTGATGAGGTGTTCCAGTGCATGTTTGACTATATAGACAGGCTTTTTGTTATGGTGCGTCCACGAAAACTGCTATACATGGCTATTGGTGGGTAAAAGATTATTCTGCTCGGGTGTTAACTTTTGATTGCTACTCATTTCTGATCTGTGTTCTAACTTCAAACTGGAATTGCATGGTAGATGGGGTAGCACCAAGGGCCAAGATGAATCAGCAAAGGTCAAGGCGTTTTAGAGCAGCCAAAGATGCAGAAGAAGCAGTATGCATTCCTATTACATGGTTCATATAGGTTTAAATGGTGGCCAACATTGGATGTTCTTTTGTAGGCAGCTGAAGAGGAAAAGTTACGTGCAGAATTTGAACGAGAAGGCAGGACTCTTCCACCCAAACAAGAATCACAAGTTTTTGATTCCAATGTCATTACACCTGGAACACCATTCATGGCTGTTCTATCTCTTGCTCTGCAATACTACATCCATCTTAGGCTAAACTATGATCCAGGGTGGAAGAATATTAAGGTATTATTATTCCTTTCAATTCGCTCCAACAACTGTATTTTCAGATTAATGTGTTTATTATTATTTATTATTGCAAAACTGCATTATTCTATGCAGAGTTGTGGAAAACTAATATTTCTTCAGATCATTTAGTTGGACCTTTTTCATAAATGAATTTTCTTCTTCTTTGAAGGTTATACTTTCTGATGCAAATGTTCCTGGTGAAGGGGAACACAAGATCATGTCATACATCCGTCTTCAAAGGAATCTTCCTGGCTATGATCCAAATACCCGCCATTGCCTGTATGGCTTGGTAGGTGTTCTTGTTGACTTCTGTTGATTTTTTCCTTATTCTCATACAGAATTTCACTGTTACCTATTGCAACATAACAGGACGCTGACTTGATTATGCTGGCTTTGGCCACCCATGAAGTTCATTTTTCAATACTTAGAGAGGTACATGCTATGCTATAATCTTAACTAAAGGGCAACTGTCACTCAGCAATAAGTTTCTTCTGTTTGAGATAGAAATCAGAAACATGGGCTTATGTGCTGTCAAAAAGTCGGCACGGAGTTGGGATGGTTAAGCTTATTGACTTGCAATGTTAGCCGTACATGACTTGATTTCCTTTAGTGTTAGGTGTCTGTTGTTTATTTCCATGTCAATTTTGTATTTTCATCTCAGAATTGTGTTTTTCTCATTACATGGCAGGTTGTATTTACTCCTGGGCAACAAGAGAAATGTTTTCTATGTGGTCAAATAGGTCACTTGGCTGCAGATTGTGAAGGAAAGGCAAAACGGAAGTCAGGGGAATTTGATGAAAAAAGTGATGACTTTGTGCCTAAAAAACCATATCAGGTGAGCTTGCTATATACATATAGAAAGACACAATTGAAAAGCTTTTATGCATAAGCTCTTCTTGATCTAATTTGTGCTCATTTTGCAGTTCCTAAACATTTGGACTCTCCGGGAGTATATAGAATATGAGATGAGGATTCCTAATCTTCCATTTCAGATTGATTTAGAGCGCATAATTGATGATTTCATCTTCATGTGTTTCTTTGTCGGCAACGACTTTTTGCCACATATGCCTACATTGGAGATTCGAGAGGTATGTTTTGGAGATTCTCTTTTGTTTTGTTTATTTGTGGTGTAACTTTGTGCTGCGGTACCCGACTTGAAACTCAATTTAAAAATAATGTATGTTGACTGGAACATAAAATCAGATTTCATGATTGCCTTTATCTGTTTAATCTTCTATGTGGAACAGCTACTAATGCTGGCAAATGAAGCTATAAGGGGGGCAAAATTATGGCAGAAATGATGAGCATACTGCTGAAATGTACTATGGCATGCTTGTTTCTTTGAAGAAAGCAAGTGTTGTTGAAAATATTGTTTTTAATACTACACTAATAAACAAGTAGTATTGCTAGGATGAATTTTTGGCTCAATGAACATAAATGTACCACTGGAAAACTAAATACGGAGTGGGGAGAAGGAAGTTGAATTTGCTGAGTTTGATCCTGCGTAGGTCCTACATTTTCATAAGAATGAGTATTGATCAGTGGTCTCCACATTTTCGCGCATCGTATTTACAAAATCTATTGTGCTGAGAATATTATATTTATTGTTGTCATGTACTCTTCAATATTTAGAATTTATTGCTTTTTGTTAATTCTTCATGCGTATGTACTCTCTCACATTCAGGGGGCAATTAACTTATTAATGGCTGTTTATAAGAAGGAATTGAGGATTATGGGGGGGTATTTGACGGACGGAAGCAAGGTACACAGTTTCTCTTCTATGCAGTCAGGTTTTTGTCGCAGTCCAAGTAACTTGCTTGCTTGTATTCACATCTTCGCTTCCTCATTATTTTGCAGCCAAACCTAAGCCGGGTGGAGCACTTTATTCAGGCAGTGGGATCATTTGAAGATAAGATATTTCAGAAAAGGGCTAGATTGCATCAGGTTGGTTCTACAATAATCCTGTTTCTGCCTCTGACCATTTTCTCATCAGTGAAATGCTTTACTTCTTTTAATTGATTCCAAATCAAAGTTGACCTGTTAGCAACAATCATTCTTGAAGTAGCTTTTAATGTCAATTGCCTTACCTTTTTTCAATCTTTCATTTTATTTTTCAACCTGTAGTGAATTATGGGCAAGTGTGAAGAAATAAATTAGCAGTGACGGACTGTCTTTTTGTTGATATACACAGTAATGAGTGCAGATAAATGGCTTTTTATTGTGCATTGTGACAGTACAATTCTGTGATTTAGATATAGGCATATAAATTCTCTGATGGTAGCATGCTTTTCCATTGTGCATATCCCTACATTGGTTTATTTCTATCAGCCAACTGATCCCTATAAAGCCCTTGCTGGAATTTGGTTAGCTCTCGTAGCTGTCTTTTTCCTGCCCTTTCACTAAAGACGGTTTCGGTAGATGCATCTCTTGTCTGTTTCACGTAACAATTCCAAGTATGATTCTAGTTGTTTTTCTGCAAATCTCTTATGCGGATTGATGGGGTTCACAACCTTTATTGAATAAGTAACATTCTTATGTAATTATCATGTGAAACCTTACTGGACTGTTCACAAAGTGATCCAGATATAAAGATAATATGACCCCTGCTCTTCTTTTCAGAGACAAGCTGAAAGAATAAAGCGTGATTTTCAATCGAAAAGAGGGGATAATACTGAACCACAAGTTCAACCTCAAACTTTAGTTCCAGTTGCTCGTTTCCATGGTTCCCGTCTAGCTTCTGGTCCCTCACCTTCACCCTATCAGCAGAAGGGTTCTTCAACTTCTCATGGTCACGATAAACTAGGTCAAGCTACCTCAAGTTTTTCAGCCCTTGAAGTTCAGAGCAAGCAATCTGGAAAAACTGATCATAAACGTGCTCATGCCCGGGCTCACAAAATAGCACGTGTAGATTCAGGGGCCACGGTTGGCGCTGCCATTGTCGAAGCTGAGAAGAGTCTTGAAATTGAAGTATGTTTTCCTGCTTCCGGAGAGGCACTTTAATGTAATTCTGTCTCCATTATTCCTTAGGATTATCTCTTATTGGTGAGCTTATTGGCATGAGGTTTGCCAGCAGGGACATGTGCAATTATTTCTAGGATTGCTTTTGTCATATTCAGATAACACGCATCAGTTATCAATATCATCTACCTCTAATTAGTTTGTTTCCTATGGATTTGCCATTCAGGCACTTGAAAACAAAGAAGAGCTGAAGTTGAAGCTTAAGGGGTTACTTCGTGAAAAGTCTGATGCTTTTCATTCAGATAATCAAGAAGAAGACAAGGTCTATTCCTTCACTGAACTTTCTATTTTTTTTTTTTTTTTTTTTAAAACTTTATGAGCTAAAATCTGTTTAACCGAGGAATAATATAGAAGATATAGACTGAAGAACCGGTGCCAACATTGTGCAATTATGCGCTTGCTTGCCTTTTGTACGTAAAGTCCCGAAAGTTACCATCTCGCGTGATTTGTTCTCAAATACCATCATTATTTTCCACTGTGTGAGATCCACTGCCATTTCTATGATAATTGTCAGAGGAGAATATCAACTATTTGTTTGCTGTAAGTGCGCAATATAAATGGCCATTTATGGATCTAATGGATAAGACCATTTTTCAGCTAGGATGTACTAACAAGACTCATGTTAGGTGATTTGTAAGATATATATATAGGATACAACACGTCCGCAAACATGCTTGCTGGTGTTACAAGTAGTGATGTTTACCATGTTATGTCAATGTACCTGTCGCTTAAAAAAAAAAAGAGAACAAACATGCCGGCTGGTGTTACGAGTGTCTATGCATGTTAGTTTCCAGGCTGCCACTGATGATTCCTTGTTTCTTCATAGTTTGCTAAGGTGGGAGTACTTTGCAGCCATGATGAACTGAGATCGGATGTATATGTTAGGTCTAACGAATGCATGAAATTGATTCTCCAAAATACCCTAGGTGTTGAAGTGTGCGTGAAAAGAATATGTAATTATGCAGAAAAAAATGAGTTTCTTTTGACCATTTGGAGGTTGCTTAATAGGAACAACATTCCTTAGCATATCCGCAAATTAATATTACTTAGAAGGTGTTTGATTCTCTTTATGAAAACACATTATAATCCCACCTACCACTGATTTGACCACTGATTTGACAACTGCTCATTTATAACCATAAATTTCAAACTTTTATTATATCTACACCACTCATTTCACCTCATTATAATTTCTCGTAATAATTCAAGTTGAATAAATAGATTCAAACAGCCACTTAACTTCCTAGATTTATTCAATATCACAATGTTTACCTTTGCTTGTCAGTTTGAAATGGATGGGAAAATGCATATTTGGATGATGTCGATGTGATGATGTGTTTGCCTTTTGTAACTATTTAGCTGATGTACCCCTTTTAGGTCAAATTGGGAGAACCAGGATGGAAAGAACGATATTATGAGGACAAATTCTCCACGAAGACTCCCGAGGAACTCGATGCAGTACGGAGAGATGTTGTAAGCTTTCCAACTTGATGTCTTTGTACTGTTTAAGCATGCCGCATTAGGAAGAGCTCCAGTTTAGAATAGTATCATCCAGGAACCCAAGATTGGATGGCATTCAGATTTTAGGCAGTTAATGTTGTATTTTCTGTGCATACCATTTCTTTGTGAAACGCCCACCTGCAATAGTATGCTCGTTCCCTTTTACATAGTCAAGGAAAGAGGTTCGGGCCTCAGCCTGGATGCTAGAATTTGACTGGTAACTGGGATGCTGAAGTAAAAAACTCCATAACTTTGAGTCCAATGGATTTGGAATACGATGGGTACCCTTAGCCAGTTAAAGGTAGTAGCAGTAATGAGTTGACTAGCTATTTGATGTCTTTGTAGGTTCTGAAATACACTGAAGGGTTATGTTGGGTTATGCACTACTATTATGAAGGTGTTTGTTCCTGGCAATGGTAAATGTATTTCTTCCTTCTTCCATGACGTGTAATTCATTTATTCTATTTTCTAGATAAGATGAATACTCTGCTGTTTAGTTTTATATTTCATTTGAATACTTTTTTGATAATTCAAAATCTCATCAAACATTGTTGTATACACCCATTGTTCGACAAGTCCTTTTTAGTGCCTAAATAAGAATTGAGTTCCTCAAAATCCTAATAATCCTTTGTTTCCAAATATATATTTGTTTCCAAATATAGTAGCTGCTTTCCGAGTTGGACCTTTTTGCATCTTATCCTGAAAACTTGTCTCTGAAAATGCGCTTATGCATTTATACACTTTACTGATGAGAAAAGGCATGTGCTTTTGATCTTCAGTTTTTATAAAGGGATGTTGATTGCTTGAATTTTCAAGCTGTCATTTTCGCCTGACACTTTAATTCATGATTTTAGCACTTAGCTTGCTTGTGTCGCCATCACTTGCTGTAGTCTCAATGTGTTTGGGCTCAAAAATAGTATGGTATTGATTGCTTGAAGTTTCAAACTGTCATTTTGACATCACTTGCAGTATTCTCAATGTGTTCAGGCTTGAAAATTTGAATGTTGGATTTGAATATTTAAAGGAATTTCAGATATTTTCTCCTTTATTCTCTGCCTTCTTGCTTCTCCGAAGTATAATTGGAGAAACACATCTTCTGCACTCTTCATGCTGATTACATGTTTGACTGTCTCATATATATTCTTGCAGGTTTTATCCTTACCATTACGCACCATTTGCTTCAGACCTTAAAAATCTTGGACAGTTGAACATAAGTTTTACATTAGGGTCTCCTTTTAAGCCATTTAATCAGTTGCTTGGTGTCTTTCCAGCAGCAAGGTTAGAGTGGTTCTCTTTTTGTTCTGGATTATAACTATGATTATGTTCATTGAAGGCTCTAGTAACAGGGTTTATTTGCAGTGCCCACGCTCTACCTGTGGAATACAGGAAACTGATGACAGATCCAAACTCGCCCATTCTTGATTTTTATCCGACAGGTATTGATAAATGTGATAATTCTTATATGTTTCATTACCACTTGATGAATGTACTGAAAGTGAATGTTTGGTTGAACGTGCCATGCTAGATATGTATAAGCATAGAATTAAAAAAGGCCTAACCTGGTGGAGGCGATAACAATTGATAATAAATGAAGTTAATGCAGTTTTAGGCGGTTCAGGGTCTTGAGAAGGCACAGAAGAAACCCCCTTTTTCACAAGAGCTGTTTTCACTTTTACAAGATAGCCTGTAACCGGAGGGAGAGTCGGTCATAATCAATTGGTTAAGTTTTTATTGATCTCTTGGATTTTCCAATAGGTGTAGCAATGAACTATGAATTGAATTAAGTGGCAAAAAAATGATTTGACTCGACATATTTATTGTCAATGGTTGTTTAGTTACTGTTTCATTTTTTTAAGGGCAAAATATAAAGGGGAACAACAGTTTTTGTTTTTGGTATCTTCTTTCTTGAAGGATATACCTGATGGCATTATTGACGGCTATGGTTTATTACTTACTCTTCCATTCTTCTCTGAAAAGGATAAAAATGACAATCTTTTTGGTTTGCCATCTTTTTTCCCCAGATTTTGAAGTGGACATGAACGGTAAACGGTTCTCTTGGCAGGTAGAGTCAAGTTTGCTTGAAAAATGATTTTATGAATCTTGTGTTATGTTTGTTTATACTTTACAATAATTTGACTTCTAGGGAATTGCGAAATTGCCTTTCATCGATGAAGAACGCCTGCTTGCTGAGGTCGCTAAGATTGAGCATACACTCACGGTACAGAGTTTAGCTGCTTTCTTAATCTTAAATTCTAGGTTATTTTGCCATTTGTTCATTTTTTATAATTATTTTTCAGGAAGAAGAAGCACGAAGAAACAGTGTGATGTTTGACATGCTTTTTATCTCGTCATCTCACATTCTATCTCCATATATATTTTCTCTTGATGATCGCTGTAAGCAGCTGACAGAGAAAGAACGAGCTCTGATTAAGGAGCAGCTGGATCCAGTAGCCAGGTTTGTGTCGTATGATTTTAAGCTCTCCAACTCAGATTGGTGTTTTGATATTTATATCATCCGAAGTTTGCCTCTTGGTTTGAATGGTCAGTATCAAAAGTAATTAAATGCTAAAAATTTAACAAGGCAACCTATACTTTTATTTGGATAGAGCAATATAGTGGAGAATTTTCGTAACTATCCTTAAGGAAATGTAATAACGCCTTCTCAGCCAAGCTGATAGTTATCTAATCATATTGAATCTTCTTAAAATTTTTGGGCATAGGGGAAAACTTTGTGAAATGGCTTACTTTAAATGTAACTACTGTCATTTTGTCATCATGATAGTGTGTTAGTCTGTTCATGTGGGCGAATAGTTGAACTTCAGGTTAACTTTGTTCAGATATTGCTTGCCTTTGAACTCATACTTTTTCCAGGAGTTCAAAATTCAAATGCCGTCTTCTATAACATGCCCTACTCAATTATTATAGCATGGAAGTTAACTGCACGTTCATGCATGCAGCACCCATAGCCGACCTTAAATAAAATGGGGCTGGCATCAAGCTTACCTAATACGTGATCTAGTTCTCAATAAATTAAAAGAGATACTATACAGCGAAAGGTAAAATTTGACTTTAGGTTTAAATTAAACTAAATACTAGAGCAAGGGTTGGACATTTGTTCAATATCGATCCTATCAAGTCATATATCATAGACAAAATATGTTAA
>CAVNYN010283644.1:0-17485 GCA_963692815.1 Nyctanthes arbor-tristis | reverse complement strand
CAAAAAGTACAGTAAAAAATTTACACAATTTTTACGCATAACACACACACGCTTGCCGACTTTACTTTTTTACTCATTAAATTATTTTTCACCTATTGCGTAAAAATTTATTTATGTAAATATTTTAGGTAAAGTAAAATTAGATTTACTCATAGCATGCAACGGTGTATGATTCTCTCTCTCTCTCTCTCTCTCTCTCTATATATATATATATATATAACTCTGCCAATAGTTTTTAAGGGCTGTTTTATTTTTATTACATATAAATATATATATATATATGTAAGAGACTTGTAATTGTAATTCATATGAAATTTATATTGAAACTTAGGTTCAAACTGAATTCAATTAACAAAACACGTATATATCATTTTAGAACTTTAATTAATTAATTAATTAAAGTAATTTAAAAGGGTAAGAAACTGAGCAAATGTAAAAAGTGTAAACTAGAATTGTTTTAACCTTCCTTTCAAAAAAAAAAAGAATTTTTTTAGCCTTGCCTTTCAATATATATGTGTCTGTGTGTGTAATATATATGTGTCTGTGTGTGTAGAGAGAGAGAGAGAGAATTGTTTTTACCTTTAATCTTTGAGATGATTTTACAAAGCATATGTCCTAAATTAGAGTTTTCTTCATTGGTTAAAAAAAAAAAAAAAAGCTGAAATCTTTCTTCAAAATATATATATATATTGAATTCGTATTATATATTCCTATATAATGGGCAATATTATTAAAAAATTGAATTTCAAAATGAAATAATCATTAATGAAATGGTATAGGAGGAAAATGGTCATAAATTTTACTTTTCCAAAAAATATTAATTAATTTTTTTTTAACTTTTGTTAAAAGAGGAATGGAATTTTAGTCGCGATCTATCACCATATGTGTTTGTTGGACAAAAAGAGTAGTAATTACTAAATAAATACATAAACTAACACTTATCGCTCCTTTCAAAAAAAAATAATAATAATAACACTTATCGCAAAGTTTACTTTTTTTTTTTTTTCAAATCTTCTTAATATTTGTTAAAAACATAGCGGACTATCTTAATTGGACTGTCGGAGTATGAGTTTTGGGTATCAGTCCTAAATTAAATAATTATGACCATTAGGCATTAATTGACTTTTTAAGGTGGACTACTCCGAGGCTAGTTATAATAATAAGAATAATACCATTTTTGTATATTGGATATCGGTCTTCAGTTTTGTTATCATCTTTTTATTGGCCATGAATAAATGGGGACCCCATGTGTTATTATTGTTGTTATTATTATTATTACTATTATTAGTAACTATTATTATTTATTATTTTTTTTTGAAGATAAATACTGCATATCATTCAAGAAAGATCACGGCGAATAGCCAGTCAAAACATTAATGGAATACATTTTGTCTGAGATCCATAAAACTATTATTATTACTACTATTATTATGAGCTATGCTGAACAAAATAAACAATAAATAAAAACAAATAGTATTATTTTTATGATCAAAATTAAAATAAAAATATGGTCAAAATTAAAAAAATAAAATGAAAAAATTATTAGGACTTAAGCCCATGTTTGCATAATCAAAATTTCTCATACTTTTTAAAATTTTAAACAAATTTCATCCACATTTCTCATGCGATCTACTTGTACTATGCAAATCTTGACCATTCAACTCCACGAATTCTATCTTTTATTTCACATAAAAATGTAATCTAATTAAATAAATTGTGGGAGGCTAATAAGTTGAAGCAAATTAAGAAGTTATAAATATAAGTTTCACTCAATTGAATGAAGTATGAGAGCTGGGACGCAAAATGTAAAAAGTAACGTCAAAACTATTAGCAATTACTTTTGAGACTTACTACAAACTATATGATCATAATTAGATCTTGTTAGCTCTTATTAAAGCTTAGGGTGAGACCTTCAAATTGAAAAACTAAAAGAGTTCCATTTTTTTTAATTATTAAGAGCTTAAGGGCAAATAAAAATTTGGAGGAGATCGGATAAAGACAAAATCAAAAATTATAATATATATATATATAAAGTGATTCGTGATGATAACTAACTCCACTCAATTGGCGTCCAAATCAACAGAATAACAGTAATCGAATCCCAAACGAAAGACAAAAATGTATTCAAAGAAGGGTGTCTACATTTGTGTACTTGTTCTATGTCAATAAAGCAAAAAAGTCATTCGCAAAATCATACCAACATTGAAAGAATTCATCGTATAAAATTATTTAACTTTTTGGGCAACTACGCAAAACGTTCCCAACTTTTAAGTTCATCTATACCTTTATCCTCAAGATTTCAATTTGGTCGAGCATGGCTCCAAACTTTAGAAAATATGCGCCACACGTCCAGAGTTGCACGCAATGACGGATGTAAGGTATAGTCTGTGCCAGTCCAAAACAATTTTCTCAGCACAATAGACAAATTAAAAATTTATGTATTAAAAGAATATATATATTTTTTAACGTATCACCTTTGTCAAAATAAAACTTTACTTCAATCTAGCTCATGCCCAAAAAATATCCTTTACTGTCCCTGGTTGCATGTTATGGTAGCTTACTAGCACTCAGCATTTATTTTCACTATTTTGTTCCATAAATTGAAGGCCAATTTTATCATTTTATATTTATTTGAAACTTTTAACTAATAAGTTCATATGTTGTCAAAATTGAATTAATCTAAATACTCAATTGTAATTTTTTAAATAGATGCAGAATGACCGAATTGGCCGTCACTTCTTGAATACTACCTCAATCCCAAAAAGATAGTCGAGTTTTTCTTTTTTGTCCATCTCGAAATATGGTCTAGTTTTCTTGTTAAAAAGTAGTTGAAATATTAGTTGTCTTATATACCTATATTTAATGTGCATATTTATTTTAAAAAATAGAATTACTAAAGTGAAGTAATTAATAAATGAAGATGTATAATAGGGAAATTATGGTAAAATTTACTTTTCCAATACTATTAAATGAAATTTTCTTAATTTATGTGAAAAAAAAATAGAATTATCTTATTCAGATGGAGATAGTGATCACATAGTGAAAATCAACATTGACTAACACTAAAAACTACACAAACGCTCTACTTTTAGATTAATTGCGCTAATTTTTTAAAGGTTGGAGCCTTTTTCCCAGATTGAAATATTGAGGATGGAAATGTATACACACCTAAAGATTGGGGTGTTCTGTGTTATTTACCCTTCGGTTACCATGTGGATTTTTATTTATCATTTGAAGTAGACAAGCATGGTAGATAAACAGGAGGTGCATAATTATCAACACGACTACATTTTTCTTTTCTTTTAGAATAAAAACTCGAGAGTTGCGAGGAATACGAGAACTAAACTTTTCATCAAGCGTGGGAAAAGAAAAAGACCACTTATGTATTAGAGCATCTCTAATGCTTGGTCAAGGTTAAATGTCATTACTCAAAATTTAACATGAGAGATATAGAGAGAAAAATGAGAGAGAAATTGAGTGAGAAGAGAGAGAAAAATGAAGAAAAATAGGGGAAAATTCAAAAAAGAAGAGAGAGGTAGAGACAAATTCAAAAATAATAATAAAATAATGATTGACATATTGAAGAAGAATGTAGATATATGACATTGCACATCACACGATGAAGAAAAAGTAAGGTAAATGAGATTAAAGTAATTAAAAGAAAAAGAAAATAGAAAATATATGAGACTCATCAACTTTTTTGTGTGTATCTCTCTCATGTTGAACTTTGAGCCATGATATTCCATATTGACTATGTATTGGAGATGCTCTTGAAATACCTTCTCGGTTCTCAATGAAAATATTTAAATACTAGAAACGTAGTATTGTTATATTATCAGACAGATGATTATAATATAATATCAGACACTAATGTTATTTGTGAGAGTATACTGATATTATGTCACAACACTATCTGATATTATTAAGACATTAGACGTCTAGTACTTCATCATTTCGATAGTTCTCGATAGATACTTGCATTTTTAATATATTATCTACGTTTAAGGTTTATTCCTTTATCACAACCAAATTGCTCAAGGAATATATGCCCGTCGGAACATTAATAAAGTTGATAAAAGATAAGATTCTAGAGGCAGAGGCAGGAGGGGTGGCGGCGAAAGGGATCACTTCCAATGGACTAAAAAAGGCGAAAACTTGACCATATTCCTCCTTATCGATCGTGTCTAATTCTGTTGAATTCAAGAAGTGGGAGCTGTGGGGCATAGATATGGGCATGGATTAATGATTTGAGTTGAAGATGAGACAGTGATTTACCCAACACTAGAATTTGTGGGGGCGTGAAATAGCGATGAAGTAATGTACAAATTAAAGTTGACTTTTGAAACTGACAACCCGGTTAGAGCAGCTCTGGGTCTCACGGAGGTGCCCATGAGACGAGAAGTGCCATAGCAGCACGTCACGGAGATGTTTGAAAAATTTCATTGAAAATAAAGACAATGCATATTCCTGTTTTAAAACCAGGTCCATAACGTGGTAGAGTAAGCTGGGAACACGTGCAAGTAAGGAAGTCCAAGAGGTGATTTTTATTGGGTCAGTTCAGAAAGTTGATTTCACAAGGAATCGACCGTTGGTTCTAGAACAATGGGTCGGATTCAAATTGATTAACACATTTCTTGATCTTAAATCGAGTGGAACTTAATTAAATTTTGAAGCCATAGCAATACTTACTAAACCCTTTTTTTTTCTTTTTTATACAAAGAGAGAGGACGGGAGGAGCACATGGGATTCGAACCCGAAAACTCTTCGTAAAAGTTGAACCCCGGTAAACTCAATTTAGAGTTTTGAACAGGACACAACAATAATTTTTCCAAAAAGATGGGTGTATGTTCTAAAATGACAAGCACAACAATTAATGGTGGCTAGTCATCTTACCAAATAATGAATCCCAGTAAGGCGTCTAAAACATGGGGCCTAGAGTCAACTAATTTGAATCATTGAATTAGAACTCAATTAAAGGGACCTTTCATAAGTTAATGGGAGAAGGGGAAATGTCTTGCACATAAAATGAAATTAAGCAAGCAAATTAGTGAAATATGTAGAAAAAAGCAAAAAGCATCGACCACAATTTATGTTTGATCATAAAACAGGATAGTGCAAAAAATTTCATACATTCAGAGCCAGACACTAACGTGTCGTGTATACACGGTCATTCCATGAAAGAAACCAATAGTCGTTTTTGCTATGACATTTGACACTTGATTAAATTTCATAAAAATATATATCAAATTGTACAAGAAGAGGTAAATTGCGGCAAAGATCACCAAATTTTGCTTTCATTTGCTACCTTTTAAAAATTAGTACTTTCATCCAAATTGATATATATGTTACCATTAAACCACTAAAGACGGTTTGGCAACTAATTAAACGAGATCCTGATATAACTGAAATTTAATTCCAAATTCGCATCAAGTAGGAATAAAGAAAAATGGCACATATACCCATCTTAGATTGCAACCTTTAAAAATTAATAGATGAGTGCGTAAATACAAATAATTAATCCAAAAATCACACACTTTCACATAATTTAGAGTATCTAATAAGTACAAATAACATGCTTATCATCTTCTTATGTTCAGTGTTTACACATGATCCGTGAAATATAAAGTTTCCCTTCAAAAAAAAAAAAAAAATGCAACCTCTTAAAACAAAGTCCCAATGGGCACAAGCAATTAATTAAACTCCCTCCTAAGAGTACACGCCTATAGTTACAGTCAAGTTAAATTTATCTAAAAAGTTAAAGAAGTTAAAGTTATATTCTCTTGATTTAAGAGTTTGAAATCCGGTCTTCCTCTTTATCCTTTGTGCCCTTTTATTTGCCATGCCATGACATTTGATAACTTTATTGGTGGTATGACTCTAACTCCTTTGAACACATGGTTACAACTACTTGATTCTATGATCTCCATCTTCTTGCAACTGTATCATATTAAAAAATATACAACTTAATTCCCACGATGTGACTTCCTCTTGATTTTTTTTTTTCCTTACCACCTATGATTTTTTCTTTTTTCTTTTCCTTTTTTATTTAATAACTATATGCCTATAAAGTTTCTTCATTTCACAACCTATTAGAGGAAAAGAATTTTAGCACTTTATAAATACTGAAGATACAGTACTCATGTTCAATGAAGAACCCAGATATATGTTTAAAATATTCTAATTTAGCAATAAATTGCATGCCATTAATCTATATTTCTGTTCATAATGTTGCAAACATGCTGGAGTTAGAGATGCTTAAAGTAACAAAGACTAAAAAGCAGTGGGTAACTAAAAAAGAGGTTTGAAATTGATGCTAATTCACTTAACCACTAAGCACACCAAAATACCAAATTAGACCTTATTAATTAACTCCACCACTAAGTAATGGAAAGACATGTGAAACTTTTATATGCTAATCATTCATTCACATGTAGTTACTAAATAGGCTGACTTAAATACCAATCCAACCTTATACAAGTTTAGAAATGGAATTTAGAGCACTTTTTCCAGTTAAAATGTAGTTGAAATGTTAGTTTTTTTTTTTTTTATATGCCATTAGCTAATGTATATTATTATCTACAAAATAATAATATTAAAATGAAATAATTAGTAAATGAAGATATATATTAGAAAAATATTTTTAAATTTTACTTTTTCAATGCAATAACATTAATTGAATTTCTATTAATTTTTATGAAATTATTAGGACGGGACAAAGGGAGTACGTTGTGAATTTTTAACAGAAATTTGGGTGCATTAATCATTGATACAATTTTCACGATAATGTTTCAAAAGGTCGCGAGATGGAAGCGCTCTCGATCAATGCAATAATCCAACTGATAATCAACTACAATGAAAACTCACAAGTTACTGTTCTCAAATATACGGCACCCCATAATCTAACAATTTAATGAAACTAACATATCTATCATAGAAGATGACGACGACGACGATAACGGCAACAACAATAATAATAGTAATAAAAGTTAATTTCACATATGGTCCTCAATCTTTGTATTTTCCATCATTTGGGTTCCAGACCTTTCTTTCAATATCATAGGTCTCCAACATTTCATAAATTCACTCATAAGATCCCTTATGAAATTTTGTGTCCTCATAGGATCTCTTATGACATTTTTTGCCCCTTACTTTTTAGATAAAAACAAAAGAAAAATCTTAAATAGTATAAATAATAAAAAATAAAAAGGAAAATAAAATTTTCTCACCTCTCTAGCTAACTATTCATTCTACTCATGTCCTCATCTTGACCATAAACGACAAATACCTTAAATATTTTTCTTTTTTGAGGAAACCCTCGTTTTTCCTGCTATTTTTGAAAATAGTGTGAGGAGCAAGACGGAAATGACTATCGGAATTTATCGTGTACATCTGAGTTGAGGGTGGATTGGATAATTAAATATGTAGGGTGGAAAGGAATTATTTTCTTTTTTTCATTTTTTGTTATTATTAGTTTTATTGCTTTTCACTTTTCTTTAGAAAGCAACGCTTGTTAAAGAAAAATAATAAGGGGTATAATTATCAATTTTATAGGATTTTGGTCCTTGTGCGTTGATTTATGAAATGTCCATGGCATTGTGAAAAAAATGGAGACCCAACAGATACATTGAGTAAAGGTTGGGACCATATATGAAATAATAATAATAGTGATAATAATTCAATTTATAAGTAACATCTTAAATATTCAAACAGAATTACACCTGTCACAAAATAAATAAATAACTAAAAATATGATTATTTTTCTCAATAGGAAAAAGCATTATTCTTTCTATTTTTTTTTTTAAATTGAAAAATCATTATTCTTTCTATTGAAAAGGACCATATATGAATCTTTAATTACGCAACTTCTTGACTAAGAAGATATTTAATTATTTCGAGAACATGTTGCACGTGAAAAGACCCATCACAATAATTGATCTTACGTGGGGATTAACAATAATAATTTAATACAACAGAAATAAATAAAATAAAATAGAAAACTGAAAAAAAGGCTTAAGTTAATTCCCGTTCTTCTTTCAAGTATACGAACCACCCCTAGTTTAAAGCTAAGAAATTGTGAGTGATTTCTTTTACATAACGCCTCCAAACATCTAGCATTATATCAAATTTACGACGCTCTTCCGATCTCTTTGTGAAATTTGTTGAGCTAACATACCTTAGGTCCTGTAACAAAATGTAACAAAATATAGTTGCCAAAGCAAATGGAACACTAAAAGTCAACCTTGTTTAGAAAACAACAAAACTATGTTAGACTATTTTATTCTTCTTATCACACAGCTCACTTCGAAATTTGTTTTATAATAAGAGAAGTTATCCAAACATATTATGAACTTACAAAAATTTTCTTTTACCCTCATGAGCTGCATAAAGCCCATGGGAATAACAGAAAATTTTTAAATATTATAACTCTGCAAATTAGAAAGCATTTTACCATCACACAAACGAGTAGCCGTTAACGTTGAGTGCTTAACTAAATCTTCATAACTAAGTTGTCTCATTGAACGAAATTCTTGGGGATCTCCAAATCGTGGTTGGGTTGATTACAAAACTTACATGCTTAGTAGTCATTGATCCCCATGTGCGTCTGTGGAGTTTAATCTGACTCCCTAAAAAACAACATCCTATTTCTTTGAATCTCTTAGAACTTTTTTCTTTGTAAGCGGATTCACAACGTTGCTTTGACGTTCCGTAATTGAATTAATAAAGGCTATGCCATTATAGATCAACTACTATTATGGTATTCTTCCTCTAACATATTGTCAAGAATTACTATAGTTGAAGACAAGTTATAACTTTTATTGAATGTAGCTAGCTTAATAATCAATCCATGTAACATGTATAAATCATCACCAAATATCTTGTAGGAAATTTGAAGTCGCCATACATCTCTAAGTTTACAAATTATTATGATTTTGACCAAGCACTAGACGTCTAGTGTCGTTAATGTATCAGATAAATGGTGTGATCATATAATATCAACTACTGATATAATTTGTAAATGTGGTGATGTTTTCACATTAGTGACAATATTATGACATACTATTGTCAGATACCGTTACATTACCACACATGCATACTCAAATTAGTTATAATTAATGTAATTGAAGCTTTCCAGTAAAATCAAATTAGCCTACTTCTTTCTCTAAAGTTCTAGTTCTAACAATTCGTTTTCAAATCGAAACAATATAGAGAATTAATTTTAATGCAATTACTGCACTCAATGCGTCAAATTCACATGGTACCATTTTTCCATTATCCTAATTGTGTATTCTTAGTGTAATATTGTTAAGGTTCTGAGCACTTTGATTCAAATAAGGCAAAGCTTCCACACATTTTCTGGATAATCCAAAACTCAAGTTGAGAGTGAAATATGCAGATAGTGGTTACACCCAACACCCAACCAAAAAAAAAAGAGAATCAAATTTAATGTTTGTCAACATCTAGTTTATTCAAGATTTAGATTAGATGTTACTAAGATCGGGAATTCAAATTAAATTTGAACTAAACTTAAACTAAAAGGTTGGAGACGAACTGTTAGTGGAGACGTAACGCACGAACTTTTATTGAATGTAGCTCGCTTAATAATCAATCCATGTAATATGTATATAAATCATCACCAAATATCTCTTAGGAACTTTGAAGGCATCATACGTCTCTAACTTTACAAATTATTACGATTTTGATTAAGCACCATGCGTATAGTGTCGTATACCGGTCACTGAAATGATTTGTGAATGTGATGATATTCTTACATTAGTGCTGATATTGTAACATACTATTGTCAGATAACGTTATGTTACCACACATATGGCATACTCAAATTAGAATTATCATGTAGCTGAAGCTTTCCGATAAATTCAAGTTAGTGTAATTCTTTGTCTAAAGTTCTAGTTCTAACAATTCATCCTCAAAGTGAAACGATACAGAGAATAAGTTTAATGCACTTACTGCACTCAATGCGTCAAATTCACATGGTACCATTTTTCCATTATTCTAAATGTGTATTCTTATGTAATATTGTTAGGGTTCTAAGCATTTTGATTCAAAGAAGGCAAAGCTTCCCCACATTTTCTGGATAATCCAAAACTCAAGTTGAGAGTGAAATATGCAGATAGTGGTTCCACCCTAACACCCAAAAAAAAAGAAGAATCAAATTTAATGTTTGTCAACATCTAGTTTATTCAAGATTTAGATTAGATGTTACTAAGATCTAGAATTCAAATTAAATTTTAATTAACCTTAAATTAAAAGATTGGAGATGAAAAGTGTTAGTGGATACGTAACGCAATTATAAACAAAAAGTTCAGAATCCCATAGGTCGAAAAAAAAAGAATGAGGATAAAATTATATAAAAGTTCAAAAGTTAAGGATCTGCAATTGAATTTACCCAAGAAGAAAATATCTGTATAAGAAAATATTCTAACACCATCCACTACTCCATTATAACGGGAGTGGATGTCCTCACTTTTAAAAACAACTAACAAAAAATAAAGTAAATATTCTTTATTGGTGAGATCAGTTATCGGGTCTACAAGACTTGCATTTATATCATCCCTTAATTTCGTAAAATAGCAGCGAATAGTGCTGTAAGGGTAGCTCGCATAAAGACTTCCTAATCACAAGAATGCAATTTCAGTTATAGATTAGGCACATATCAATTTTATGCACGCAAAGCTTGAAAATGACAAATGCATCAATTGATCATTGAATAAGACTGAACTTCTAATGCCATTTGTCTTCTTCTTTTATATAATTCAACGGAAAATGAATGTTTCCTACCTTTCAAGGTGTGAAAGAATCTGCCTCAAAGATCATATATATATATATATATATATATATTAGTTTGTATGACAGCATTTCAATAGATTTATTAAAATTAAAATGTACGTATAATAATTCTTATATTAAATTATAATATAAAGAAGAAACATGGAAAAATGCATGAATATACTTGGTCGAGATAAGAGTTTGACACTTTGTCTTTAGAACGAGACAGAAGTGCTAATAGTTTATTGGCATTCTCCTTCCAAGATACAACGAATACATCTCTTTTTGAACTATCTCAAATATTAAGCGAATAAAATTGAGGTACATGGATAATGTGACTATGCAGGTCATGTGTCTACGAATAGTGTATGAATTACACAAATGAGGGGTTATATACATAGATGTTAGAAAGTCACATCTTGAAAAGACAAGATTTTAAAAAAGATACAACTGTTGCAATAGTCTCTAGTAGATACACATGTGTTAGAGAACAATCAAGTTTAAAAGCTATGGTCTTTAAAAAGAGACTCGACTTTCCATCAAAAAAATAATCTAAAACATTTTTAGAATATTTTAATTTTAATTCCAAAATTTTATGAATTAAGTGATTCAAAAAAATTAATGAAAACGCATGATAATCTATTCATGAAGTATAAACACAATAGGATTTGGTCGCCGGCAAAAAAAAAGAAAAAAGAAAAAGGACTCTTAAATAAATCTAATAACGACTATGAATTTTTGCTTAAATAATTAGTCAAAATGATCAATATCAACTCCCATGGATCCAATAGTGCATTTTGTATTAAAGAGACAATATAATTCTTTTCAATCTTTGTTTCTTTACCTTAATTTTTTTCCTTTTAAGGAACCCTTATCTTAATTTTAGATATATGAGGCGTATAATTTTTCTATTATGCATTTTTTATAATTTTAATTGTTTTATTATTATGCTTTCGAAACGAACCCTTTGAACAAGTTATATCAATTGTCGAAATGTTGAAGTAGAAATGTAAAGGGGGAAAAAGAAAATAAAATGAAATAAAAGAATAACACAGTAGATGCAGAGAATCTCTTATCGTTTTATTTAGAGAGTCTCTTCAAGATAATTAGGTTTCTATGTTTTGGAGATTGCATATTTATCCAGTAATAATTTTACAGCACTCCTATGCCACCTCCAACCCACCAGTCCATGTGCCCTGCGTCCATGCAGCCACATGAGATAGGTGGTGTCAAGTGTTAGAAAATTTTCAAACCCTGCATTCTAACATAAGATTTCACTACAGACATTCAAATTCACATAAAGTCGAGAAAAATACAATCAAGTCCGCAAATGGAGCGACCGAAAGAGGCTAAACATTTCTCCCTCCGTCTTTGTGTCATATATTTATTACGTAGTGAATTTCTAACAAAGGCTATAATGTTTGCTACATTAATGTGCTGCATAACCATTCGACACGGTCTTGACCGGTGATGATTTTTCAGAAGACGGAGATGGAAGGATGGTCAACGCGATAATTCCACTGATAACCGCTGCCACCGCTCCCACAATGAACGCCGGCAAGTTACTGTTTCCGAATAGAGCATCCCATGGTCCGGCCGTTAATGAAACAAATAGCTGTCGCAACAAAAATGTATATATATAAATAAATAATTATATCTCGTCTAAAAGGCATAAACTTAGAAATGATATGATTATTCCGTAGAGTTAGGAACGTGTTATTATTCTATTTGTTTTTAGAAATTATATATATAAGAATCTCAATTATGCACTTTGTTGACTTGAGAAGATATATATTTATCTTGAGAACACGTTGCACATGAAATTGAAAACCCACCAAAATAATAATAACTTTCTTGATCTTACCTGGGGAATAACAATGGAAAGATTAAGAACTCCCATTGACAAGCCTGATGAATAAATTTTAAAAAAGATATTAGGAATAAATAAATAAAAATTAAAAAAATAATTTTCCTGAGTAATTCTATTTTCCTTTGGGAATAAATATACCTTGTCCTGCTCCATAGTTACTGGTGAATATGGCTGCCAAAGCATATGGAACACTAAAAGTCACCTGTTTAGACAATTAAAACAGAACTATGTTAGACTATTTTATTCTTTCTTATCAATTAAATCGTTCATATGACATTGTTAGAATGTGGTTTTCTTGCAACTTTATTCGACATGAGACGAATATCGCCCACATCCTTGATATCCATTTTCTTATGATCCGGCTTTTCTTGTAATTATGCCGACTACTCTATGAGAGCTTATATTTAATTTCACCTCGAATTTTTTTTTTTTTTATACCAAAACTCATAACCGACCTCAAGTTAGAAACTTTAAAATATGGCGGTAGCACTTCCGCAATGTACTGCCAAGTGTTTCATATTTTTAAAACCATTTCTTCCAGCCATAGTGTTATGAGCTGTCCCAATAAGTTAAACTGGGTCCGAGCCGAGAGGTTGTTTTTAGGCCCAGCTGGGAGTGCCGACAGGGGGTCCGGCTCGATACCAAACAAGTAGTAATCATTATTATGTTTAAAACTACGTATCACTATGAAACATGTGATTTTTGTTTGACTAGTAGTTCATCATATATAATAGTATGCGGTTAAAGAAAAACTTACTGCTTGAGGAATGCCGAGAACTGCAAACAGAGTTAGTGCCCCGGCCTTAACGCCGGCATCCGGCTTCAAAGGGTTCGCGCCGGCATACCGGCGTGTAGACTCGGCCAGCTTGGTGATAACAACCGTCATGGCCAAGCAAATACCGAGAAAAATGTTGACAATCCCCCATAGTCTGTTGGCCCCGCCCAATCGCCGTCCTGAATACTCAACTCCCAACGAGCTGACACCTGCCACGACTGAATTAAGCATCAGGCCCAACGCCCCAGCCCGCACCCCGAGTTCATAAAGCCCGCTGTCCCCGACCTTCCCGCCATAAACTTCCTTCCCCATCCAATCAGTGTCGAATAGCATGAACGGGGACCAAGCAAGGCAATTGAAACAAGTCACGAGCAATAAAATCCACATTGGCCGAGGCAAATCCTTTAGGGCACCAAATACGTCCCCAAAAATAGGTACCTTGAATCCCTTTTCACCACCATCCGCGGCGGCGTCACCGGCTTGCTCTTTCGTCAAAGAGTCGGGGGCCTTCTCGTGTACAAAGACCAACACTAAGATGGTTAGGATAACCAAAAGTGCTATTGAAATGAAAAAACAGCTCTTCAAGTTCGCACAATAGACGTCACAAGCTTTCGTCTTTGAAAATGGGAACATTTTGTATAGGTGGCTGTAGGAACCCGCCGCATAACCTGACACGCTACCCACCGCAACGAAAAAGGAGAACAACGCATTCGACAATGCCATTTTGCGCGCACTCCCACACGAAAGATCCGCCAAGAACGCTCTACAAGGACTCTGAAATAAAATCAAGAATCAAATAAATTAGTTAAGTGTTACACTTGCAACTAGTTGTACAAATTGTATACATGATAACAATTCATGAATTTCTGCACAGATATCGAGATGTAAGATTTCACGGAATTTTATGTTGAACTTACCGTTAACATGTTATTGGCCACATCAAGAATCCAAAAGCCAACGACGAAAACCGCGATACCACGTGGCTTGGAGGAATCCCCGACTCGGTCACCGGAGGCATGGCCGATGTCGGCCGCAAATCCAATGAGGAATACAGCCAACGCAACGAAAGTTGCCCCGCCGGCGATGAAGGGGCGGCGGCGTCCGAAGCGGGAGGTACAGTTGTCACTGTAGTATCCGACGACCGGCTGGACAACCATGCCGGAAATGGGGCCACAGAGCCAAATTAAGGAAGACCACTTGTGAGGTATTCCGAGCAGTTGCACATATGGAGTTAGAAGGGAAAACTGTAAGGCCCACCCAAATTGAAGGCCGGTGGCTATGGCCGCCACCAGTATGATTTTCCACTGGGGCTCCACCGGCGGTGGTGATTCCGGTGGCGGTGGTGGTTGTTGGAGTTGCAATGGAGTAACTACATTTTTTGCTCCTCCATTGGGTTCCATTTTCTCTGACTTTTTATAAAATCTGGAGGTATATGTTTTTCTTTTTGGGAGTACTTGACTAGTTAGCGGGCAGGGTATTTATAACTGGAACTGAGCAATTTCAAGATAATGCATCATAGACGATGGACCATATGTGATAATAATTATTATTAATTCATATGATGCGTAGAAAACGACATGGACTGATTGTCAAAGAAAGAGGGTAGAATTCGCATACAAAGTTCAATTTCACCCTATAATATACGCTTTTGGATAACTCGAAGAGGAGATTATACTGGACAAGGGATTGCTACTACTATGCTACTAATACTGTTTTTTGGATTCCAAAATCGTCTTTTCGTGTTATTCACGATTTCTTTATTTAATCCGAGGAGTTGTTTGGTTTTGGACTTGTTTTTTGTGAGGTTCAGTCTGCTTGGATGAGTCTGTAGTAACACTTATTTTCAACCATCGTAAGGTGTCAATAGCATTGGACTAGAAATACGAGTTATGTTTGTGGAGAGCAATTCGTCTATGTTTTGTGAGACGATACATACGCCTAAATTATAACCCATCAGTGGGTTTTCAATTTTTTTGTCTAAAAACAATCCGGTCAAGTGAGATTACATGGCTATTTATTATTGTGGTTAAATTATAATTTCCACCTATCTCTTGATTTAACAACTATATTTCAGATCAGGTAAATGTTCAAAACTTTTTCTCTCTGTCTCATAATTTTCACCTATTATGAGAATCAAGCGCTATATTTGAAAAGTCCATTTAAGAAACAAAACATTTATTGTTTTTATTTTTATTTTTATTTTTATTTTTCAATAAATGGTTGAATAGGTGAAATTATTATCAATTAGAGTGTTTATTTATAGCTTTAGGACAAAAGCCATTAATTGATGAGGCATCTGGTAAAATAAAAAAGAAAGGACGAGGCGGAGGTCAACAAATTCTGTTCCAGTACCAGGCACCTCACTTTCGAATGTGTGGAGTGGATTGGTGCATAGATTTGCGTATATTAAAAGCAAATTAATTATTCATTATTACCATTTATTATTATTGTGCTTCATATATCTCTTATGTGGGCACGACTCGTATAATTTAATGACATATTCTCAAATTCTTGATTAAGAGTTCAATTTGCGATAAAGTTGACTTTTGTGTGTGTATACATTGGGTAAATGCAGCAACGGTTTCCAACCTTTGCAACCATTTGCACTTTAGTAGTCCGCTTTTAAATCTAGGCCAATAGGGCTCCAACCTTGGAAAGTCGGCTTTGCTCATCAAAGTGCATGTATTTAGTAATTAAAATGTTAATACTGTTTGGCAATCATTTAAGGAAATTTTATTATAATTAAAATTAAATTTAAAATTCACGATATGTAAGAGTATAGAAAAATGACATTTGTACTTAATAATATGATAAAATAATCATTTGAAATTTTATAATGTGTCACTTTTTATGTACATGTGTTGATTATCTGTACTCTAACGTGACGTGAATTTTAAAATTATTTTGATCTATAATAATATTTTTGTCAAACAGACTCTATTAAATATATGCATTTAGATGAATTGTGCCAATTTTTTAAAAGTTGAGATCTATTGGTCCAGATTAGGTTAAGGACGAAGGTGCAAATTGACGCAATAGTTGACATTTGCATTTCCATTCCTAAAATTTAAATCTACACAAATAAGTCATTAATCTTTGTATTCATTTACACATTCATCCAAATTTTTATATTTAATTATTAAAATGCTAATATTTGTTGGGGCAGCCATTTAAATAGCATCTTATTATAATTGAAATTAAATATGAAATTCAAGTCATATAATAGCAGAGAAGCGTGACATCATGCACAAGGACAAAAGTTATATGAAACTTAAATTATATAATAAATTTTATCATTGCACAAATGTCATTTTTCTTAGCTCATATGTCAGCTTAGTTAATGTGAATTTCAAACTTTAATGTTAGGATTTTATTTAAATGGTCGCCAAATTTATCCTAACATTTTTAAGAATTAAATATATGCATTTGGATTAAAGTAAAAATGAATGCACATCTTGGGGACTTGTCTGGCCAGATTTAATGAATGGTAGGAGATGGGAGTTAATTTAAATGGTTGGCAATGGACAAGCACAGATATATGTAACGAGTAGACTCCTACAATCTAGGCTTGGTTTGAAGAGGTTTTTGGTCATTTATATATAGATAAATAAAAGTTGACGAAATTTTTAGTATATAAAGTCGATGGTGATATTGGAA
This sequence comes from Nyctanthes arbor-tristis, assembly GCA_963692815.1. NCBI lineage: Eukaryota > Viridiplantae > Streptophyta > Magnoliopsida > Lamiales > Oleaceae > Nyctanthes > Nyctanthes arbor-tristis. The sequence goes on along the minus strand of CAVNYN010283644.1, from coordinate 398 downwards.
TATACATTCCTTTTCTCGTAACAAAATGTGCTGCAAACATGTCATAGGGTTTAAAAGATGGAACTAACATTTCAACTGTCTCATCTTATAATTCAGTCATTTAGAACAGACAATCTGATTCTAAATCATTTCTATTTATCCTTCGGTCTTTAGACAACTTAAAGCTGATGATATATGCCGTCATTTTTTATTTTTTATTTTTTAGTGTAAAAGACAAATATATTTGACTTATGCACGGACAAGCACACCTCAAGCCGACAACGAATGGTAGATGAAGAAAGAGAGAGTGTGTGTTTGTTTTGCAGCTACAAATAGACACACTCCCAAACAAATAGCATTTAGGAAATTTGTCATCCTAATGTAACCTGTACGTGCGTGACTTAGTGACCAAATGAGTA
>CAVNYN010283642.1:0-22806 GCA_963692815.1 Nyctanthes arbor-tristis | reverse complement strand
AAAATCTCAACTTGTGAAGGCTTGTACTTAGAAAACCTTTTCAACCAATACTCACTGCTATTCACACATTCTTCGTTGCCTGGCTCATTCAGTATGTTGGTAATAATCCCTGTCCAAGGCCAGCAGTACAAGTCAAGCTGCTCAGTTTTAGAAGCAGGTGCAGGCGTAACCACGCGCTGGGGAGGTACTTCCACCGTGTCAGCTAGGTCGGTTTCCAAGTATTTAGCCAACGCAAGATGGTTGGCTTTTTGTTTAGCACTTCGATTAGAAGAGCCTTTGCCCACTCCAGTTGCATGTTGATAAAGATGATTGAACTGGTAGTCCTGTTTTTTCTTCCCAGCACAGAAGGGGCACCTAAGTGTACCATTTGGGCCCTTAACTTTGTAAATGCCAGCCTTCAGATCCTTATAAGGTTTTTGAAAGTATTCATTAATCTCTGAATCACTAATCTCTGACTCTTCATCAGAGCTGCTTCCCATCTGAACTGAGAATATGATACAGTAAAAGTGGAATAAGTGTTAGTTTCAAAGAAGAGTCTACACATAAAGGTATACAGGGAAAATATATAGGAGCCGTGATGGCTTTTAATTGTAATGAAGAAGAATGAATAGTTGCTGAATTACTGAAACACAAATAGAAATACGAAATTACAAGTGTGGTGTAGCCAGCTGATAATAGAGGGGGAAGCAGATCAAAAACTCAAAAAGTCATTTATATAAGTACTAATCTTTCAAAAGATTGCACAAATTCAGTGCATTGCAAAAAGTGTTCAACTTCTCAAGCCTCATATTAGACTAAAATGTAAATTGAACATGACAATTTTTTACTTTAGCAAATTCATTAATAAGAGAATAAACAATTTGAACGAGTGAAAATAAACATAATTTCTAAAAAAAAATTTTACAAATCCATTATATCACTTTTGCAAAATTTGTTATGCATAGAGTCTAAAAATTTATAATTTCTTTTTACAATCCATTCTATTCATTTTGCAAATTTCCTTCACAGTTGATTCCGGCACTGAGTGAGTTAGGGCAAAATCACAATTAGCATATAGGAATTTTAAATTACAAAATTCACAAATTAATTAGTACCAGGAGATGTAATTCAGGAAAATATATATATAAATATATATAGTACCAGGAGATGAGATCAGAAATTTTGAACTACAAAATTTCAAAATTAATTAGTACTAGGAGACGAGATAAGAAATTTTAAACTACAAGATTTCACAAATTTCAAAAATTCCTAATTAAAGAAGGTATGGTGGTCTGTGCAAATTTCATTAGTTCGCAAATTCCTCAATCCTCAACTCCATCACAGCCCACAATCCACACCAGGGCTAAAAGCCTAAAACAAAACTCAAAACTAGTTCCAAATTGAAAGAAAAAGAGATCGGAAGAGCACACGTCAAAAATCAAGAATGTGTTGTGCACCAACCGGATGGCGATGAAATGCAGGAATTGGGGTCCGAGGAAGACTGCCGAACCAAGCCAAACCAGTTATTATGAAAGAACTCAAGCCAAAAGGAAGAGAACAGCAAATTGAGGACTTTGCTTTGCTCAACTGGTTGCCCGGTTCGAACTCCTCTTATCTAGTAGGGATTAGTTATTCGAATTGGGGGAAATTTGCCCTAATTGCTTGCAGTTGCTGGTTTGAAATTGGAATTGGGCGATCGCCGTCTGAAAAGCTTTTGGTAATTGTCCAAAACGCATTCAGGTAATTGGGATTGGGAGATCGCAAGGCTTTGGGTAATTTCCTAATTGGATTTTGCATTCCCCTATGGCCTACCGTGAGACCAAATTCCGTGCCCCAAGCCCAAAGCACAGAAAATCCTTTTTTTTTTTTTTTAATTTTAACTTGGGTTTAGGCTGAGAAAGGGGTGAGCCGTGGCCTTGTATGGCCCTCCCCTTTCTCTGCCACCAGGATACATGAACATTCAAGAGACTCACTCCCAATAACGACTAACAAATTCTACCTACCTCAAATGAACACCTCTACCCCCCATTTACAGTGAGTAACTTTGTACTTTGTTCTTATAATCCCCCATAAAACCCTCCCCCCATTTAAACTAACTGACTGGGGTCTTATCACAACAACAGCCCAGTCAATTATCAAAATTAAATACCCAGCCAAACTAAAAGCATGTATTCCCATTATAGCATACCTCTCACATATCTCTGCACTAACCATATCATGATCCATTGTAAAGTATACGTAAACCAATGAAGGAACACTAATAAAGCTTCTCTGATGATGAAAAAAATCATTTGCCACCAGAAAGATTTTCAGCCACACATTCTCGCACAACCAAAGAAGGAAGGGGCAAAAAGAGAAAAAGAAAAATCCGGGGGCTGCCGGAATAGCTTTCCAGATTTTATAACCACAATTTCCCCAACCAAAATCTCTCTAAACATTTTCTAATATGCTTTGAATCAATACAGGTACAAATTTCAAGCAGCAATCATTCAAACTCAAGAATCATCACAGGCATCTTTGAGTACATCAATCCAAATTTGTGTGACTAAAAAAAAACTGTATATTCAGAAAAATCACCAAATTGAATTTCAGAGCTTAAAGGATTCTAAAGGAAACATCCACAGAAAAGCCAACAATAAAATCTCTTAAAACTTACAGTGTTCAACATGTGATTGGAGGCTGGCAACTTGTATCAGTGCCTGAAACCGATTTTGAGCCAGACGAGTGCTCAAGATTTGTTTAGGGTTTACGGTTCAATTTCACGATTTTATTTATTTATTTCTTTTTTATTATTATTTTTGGGTGGGGGTGGCATTTATACAAAATGAGATAGGCCTTTATCGTTTTGGCTAATTATATTGCCACTACAATTACTTTTTGTTGCACCACTTATCTTATTTACAAATATAACCTTTGTTAAAATTGCACAAATTACCCTTCAATTATCTACGTACACACACTGCATAAAATAGTGAATATCCCCATACACCACTTAATATTCCAGCATGACATTCATGGTCGTGGAGTTCCATAGCAGATTGTGCTTGACTAATTGAAGAAGCTGATGCTGTATATTATTATGTCCTTGACTTTGTTACATTTTTATTTAGAAAAATGCATTTGAGGTCCTCCACCTTTTTAAAAAGGTAAATATAGGTCCCTAACTTTTTATTAAGGAAATGGGTACAATAACCAATATCACTACCTGGTATAAAACTGCAGATTGTGGAAACTCATTTTTCAACAGCTATGCCCTAAGTAAAATTGTAAAATTCCTTATTTATCTTTCATTTAAATTCTAATTATTGTTAACTAATTATGTTAGAACTTCTCCAGTTAGAACTTCTCCAGTATACCTCTGCATTCAAATATATTTCTTGATACAGCAAATGCTTCCAAAATTTGTAAAAGTGGTTGATCCATGGAATGCCATGGAGAAAAGATGAGCTTCTTCTTCATGGTAGAATTTTCTGGATTTTCCTTGAGATTTTCCCCCATTTTTTGTTTACACAATGTTGGTTTCAGAAGATGAATTTTGAGTTGTGCTAATTCTGTGGAGAAGAACGATTTTTTCCCTCAACATTTTTGGGTTATTTTCCTTGTATTTTTGTTTTATCGTTTTCCTTTTTTTTTTCAATGCAGAGGAAAGAGATGAAGCTGAGGATTACTGGAACAAGAGTTGCTTGAATAAGCAGATAAAATCTTTTGCCACTGATTAGCCTAGTGGCTCTTCTCCGGTGGAATATCTTTTCTATCTAATTTCCTTATTAAGTCCCTCCAACTTTTACAAGAGGCCATTTCGCGTCCTCACAGCAACATTTCCTGGGCCGTTTAAAACAAATTCAAGTGTTAATTCATATTCTATATTTGCAGGGGGCTGAAACAACTTTTGCAGTCAATGGGCTGAGGCAAACATAATGAAACCATTTTAAACTAAATAATAATAATAATAGTGATTATTATGCAATCCTATACCTTTTTTCTTCAAGTTGAAAAGGATTGCATATTAGTGAGATGATTAAATTCATGGAGTCTTTAAACACAGCTGTGGAAGACTCCCTTCCCATACCAAAGATAAGAGCAGAAAGTGTAAATATCTGTTTCTGAATATTACATTTTTCCTATATCTTGAATTTATGATTTTTTTAATTTTATTTTTGTTGTTGTAGTAGTTGCTGTTGTTGAAAAAATGTTAAAAAACCTCCAGATGTGGTGTGCGTCTATGCAAGCCAAATAGGATGGAAGGTTTTGTAACAAAACGTTCGAGAGGTTTTTGAACGCTACTCTTATTATCGATTTACATTAATACTGCCAGAAAATTCTTGTGTGAAGTGTTATCTTTCTCAACATTGCGGAAAATACTTATTGAAGTAGTTTCGCTTGATTTTTCTAACATAATAGAGATTGAAGTTCTTTCAACAATTTGATGATATCTACTTTTAAGTAGGATATCAATGTTTTTCTTTCTTCAAGAAGAAGGTTGATAAAGTTGTAAAAGGTACAGAAAAAATCCATAATCCAACAATTAAAATTATTCAACTCAGAGACAAACCATCTCAAGGGCAATGAGCATTATCTATAATCAAAACATCTAACAATTCAAACCAGAGTACCCAACAATTAGCATCCAGAAAGATAGTCAAGCCAACAACAATCCAAGTTCTTGAATCAAGGCAACAACAAGAGCAAACTTTTTAAGTATCCAAATCCAACCATTAGGTGTTCATGACAATACCAGTAGTCAAAATGAAAGCCAATCCAAATTTTCCTCAGTCTTAAAGGCAGATATTCCTAATTCCCCTTACAACACACCTCTCTCTGCACTCATGGGAAGAGTAATCTGGTGTCCAGCGGTGGCCATTATTTCACAGATGGCTGGTTCTAAAGTCATATATAAAACCACAAACATGCACAATAAAACTCAAATACGTTGTCTACAAAATCCTGCTGCATAAAGAGGACGGTCGCCATCCAGAAAAAGATTTAAAAAAAAAAATCCGAAGACCTGAAAAAGGAGAATGGCCATGAGATTGGACGGAATCATAGAACTGGTAGGCCCATTCCGGGAAACTAACAAATTTACATTGGAAGGGCAAAAAAAAAAGGGAACATTACTTTCTAAATTTTTAGTGATGAAGAAGAGAAGACAAGGATTACCTGGCAGAACTCAAGGAACCCAAAGATTCACAATCGCTGGCAAAAGGAAAAAAAATGACCCGGACTGTATTCTTGATGCTAGGGTCAATTATAGTCAGAGATACCATCACCAAAATGTACTTCACAGGTTGGAGGGTTCTAAATGAAACATTTTTAGTGCAAGCCAACAATGCAATTGCTAAAGTAAAAGGTAAAAACTTACTCTTTTCAACAAGCTCCAGGCTGCCGGCCGGTTGTTGCACTCAACTCGACCACCCACCGAAATTGGGAGAAGTGTTGAACATTTATTTCGGTTTGGGGAAATTTTGGCACTTGCAGAGATGGACCAAAAAAGACGTGCCATACGACACCGCATTCATGTTTGCCAGTGTTATTGACTGAAAATTTTTCGTTGCCAAATAGATCAGTGTTTATGAGTAAAGAACGTTGGTTTTTTTAAGGAACCACTACTTGTGGTTTAAGACCACCGTTGGTTTGGTTTCTCATTTTATTTGGCAAAGTTGAAAAATATCCAATCAGATAGTGACATTACCCGTTGATGTGATTTGAGAGAGTAGCATGTTTATATAAGTGAGCGGTATTATACCGCATTACCATTTGGTGTTTTAAGTGCTAATGTGTGTTTGACAATTATTTAAATTAGTTTGGCTTAAATTTTCGTTACTAACATCATTTTATAAATTTGTCTTGTTTGGATAAATAAAAAAACTTGTATTTTTAAATAAAATGAATTAATAAAATAATATCATGTGTCAAAAATTTAAACCAAATTAGTTTTATATTAGTAAAAATAATAGTTGCCAAAGGCCAAACAGTCACATAAGACTTGCTAGTTAGCGTGTGTGTTTGATTTTCATTATAGGAATTAAATTATAATGAGATGAGATTAGTAGTAGAGATTAATAAAAGTTTGAAATGTATGGTTATAATGAGTAGTTTTAGTATTCAAATCAATTGTGGAAATTATATCTTTAAGGGAAATATATTAAACCTTGTGTTAATAATATATTTACAGTTTACATACTTTGTTGTAAGAAATTAAAATTCACATATCACATTTTATTGATCGTTAACAAGACATGCATTGTGATTCAAACAAGTGTTGTAGATATTAAATTTTTACATTTCTATGCGGAAAGTTCCGAGTTCAAACTACACGTCTCTCTCCTATATTCCACTTGTATCAAAGAACAAAACACACTTTTTATTATAAAAAAAATTAAAAAATTTAAAAAATTACTTATTAAAATGAAATTAAAAAAATTGTTACTATGCAAAGAGTAACAATTTCATATTTAACCTTTTTTTTAAAGAATATGTCACAACGTTTTAAATTAAACAAAAACGCCCATGTGGACAATTTCAATCAATTTTCGCATTTATATGCTTACAAAATGACCATTATACCCACATGGCATGACAGGAAAGAAAATTAATACAAAACATTTTAAAAAATCTAAACGATTTAAAATAAAAGAATGAGAGAATATATTGTTTTCTCTGACTAGTTACTCTTAACTTCCACGAAGTACTACCACTATTTCCCTAAATATATTTTTCTTTTATTTATTTATTATTATTATTATTATTATTGGAGGGAGGGAAAGGTAAGACATTCACTAAAAATCTAAAAATGCCTCTAACAACAATATGTAGGGTTAAAATTTTGGGATGAAGGGTTTGCAATGGAAATAAAAAGAAAATTCCCTTTTTTACTAGTAATTCATTCCTTCAATTTTTTTCCACAAGAAAAATTCATATATTTTTAATCATTATACTTTTTATTACTTAAATATCGATCACATCTCAATTATCATTACTTATTTAGAACTTGTTTGATTCTCATTATTTGGGGAAATTATAATTATGCGAGAGGTAGAATGTATATTGGAAATATAAAAATGTTTGAAATCTGTCGCAGTAGTTGAGCAGTTGTCAAATCAAATATCAAATCAGTGATACGTAAAATTATAGCTTGAGAGAATAATAATAAATAATGAGAATCAATCGAGCTCTTAGATTTGAATTTCGAAAACTTCACTGCCTAAGATGATTATGGCAATAGTAGTGGTGGTGTTAGGTAAATGAATATAAAAGATAACACATTGAGCAATGTGTATTATTTAGCTTGTGTTAAGTTTGTGGATGGAAATAGGGTGGGCAATTGGTCAATTGGTTTTGAAACTAACGAACCGAAACTGAATTGGTTGGTTCATCGGTTTGGTCGGTTTTTTGCCAAAACCGACTAGCTCACATGAACCGGTTGGTCTTTTTAAAAATCTTATTTTAAAAGAATTGACCGAGCTGAGTAGGTTTGACCGGTTCGGTTCACTCTTTTTTCCTGGCTTGTAGATGGAAAGATGATATGCAGATGCATAAGTATAAGTATATGAAAGAGAAAGTGGCAGAGAGATCGAAATAAACTTTAAAAATTTTCGTTTTCTTATTTTTAAATTTAAATAAAGAATAAAATTGTCTTTATTGAGAAAATAAAGAGTGGAAATTGTTGAAAATTGTCCATATGGACTTTTTGTGTATATTTTTAGGTTGATGGCCTACAACCTAGAAAAAATTGTTAGAAACAAAATTGTTACTTCTTATAAAGGTTAGGAGACCTTTTGTGAAGCTTACCCTATTTATAACTAACAAACCACACCTCATATATTAACACACCATTGTTCTTCAAAATATTAATTAACAATTATTTTAATCAAAAATTGTTTTTTCTTTCATGCTTTTATTCGGCAATATATTCTCCCTTCAGTTAAACCCAATCCTAGTTTTAATCTATTTTTTAGCAAAATGACTAACCATACTGAAAAAATAAGATTACACTGAACTCTAGAAGTCAGCATCAACTAACCATACTGAAGTCTTAATTTTTTGCATTTAATTTTTTGCGAGTATGGATTTTCTAGATTTCCGCCATTGTTATATCAGACGAAGCTTAAGACCGAAAAAACATTTAAAAGGAAGGTAGGAGTCTACCACTTAAAAGTCAATTTCATTTATCAATCAATTTAAATTAGCTAATTACCAAACATCCCTATCTTCGATCGGTTTTGCGCAAAACATCCTTACCTATCAATATTTGGCATTGGCTACCCTCAAAATGACCCGTCTTTGCAAAGAACATCCCTGCCGTCAAAATTAACTCCCAAAATCTGTCAACTAACGTTTAGAAACTAATATTCAAGTGTATTTTTGTCCGATGACTTTTTTCTGCCAAAAAGAAATTGGCAACCGCCCAATACGTATTAGAATCCGCAGTTGCTCAATAATAGAATCCTTGATTTTGCAATAAAATGAAAAATAAAAAAAAAAAAAAAATCATATAACGAACTAAGTTTCTTTCCCTACTGCTTTGCGCAAGAATAAATTTTTATGGAAAATAAATCATATATCAACTCCATTCAAAACCTCTCAACTCACAATTTGCAAAACCTATATTACATTGAAGAAAAATCTTGGAAATCTACTCTTATTGGTGATCTACCTGCTACTAGTGGTATGTGGAAACGTTGGAGGCTTTAGTAAATGAGATTTTTTTCCCCTATCCTCTAGTGAGGTTTCTTTTCCTCTCCTACTTCTCCGTTCTCTATTTCCTTGTTTATGTGGGCTTTCATTTTCTTCCAGAGATTATGTTTGGCAATCAATCAAATAATCATGGACTTTATAGATAACATAAATACCCTTAGAGATTAATTCTCAAACACGACTTAACGGATTTTGGGGGCTAGTTAGACGGCAGTGATGTTCTTCACAAAGAAAGATCATTTTAAGGGTATACAATGCCAAAATTTAATAGGTAAGGATTGTTTGCGTACAACTAATCAGAGGTAGAGACGTTTAGTGCTAATTAGCCATCGAAATTTCAAAATTTAGACACTGACAACACATTATTACACTACATATTTGATGTAATTTAAACTTTTAAATCATTTTAATCACTAATTAACTCCACATGACATAATTAGGTGACGAGACGTGTTTGAATTGATTTATAATCAGTTTGATTTATAAATAAAAGTAATGATTGTTTTTATGACACATGTAAGTAATTAAATTTGACACATGATATTGATAGGATGAGTATTTCAAATTTCAAATCATTGCAAAGCGCCAATTGTAATAGTTGTCATGTGTATAACATATTATAACGATTACTCTTATTTATAAATGAGACTAATTATGTGGTTATTTAATTCTCATTATTCACATTAAATTATAATAAGAAATTATAATAAGGTGAATGAGTGATGTAAACTTAGTAAAATTTTAAAAATTGTTATTATAAATGAATATTTATTAAAATAGTGATATATGAAATTACAGCGTATTTTGGAAAAGACAATCAAACAAACACTATAAATGAATCAAAAAGTTTTAAATCCATTTATAGAATAGGCAAATTATAAAAAATTGGTATCGAGAAGTGTTATTTATACATATAAAATGTATAATTTTTGTACAAATTCATATAAATTTACTCACACTCTTTAAAAATTGTGATTTTAAAGATAATAAAACAAAAGACATTTAAGTAAATATAAAAAAGTGTGTATAAAAATTATACACTTTATGTGTAAAAATATCGTTTCTCAGTTGGTGTCACAATTCACGCATCCCCAAAAAGTGTCTCTTTCCTTGTGCATTGACCACTAGTTAACCTGAAAATTACAAAGGTGTATCTAGTCACTTTGATATATTTCTTTTTATTAGGAAAGAATTTTTGTTTAAAAAATAGAAACAGATTTTGTAAAAATGAGTGGTTAAGATTTGTGTAATATTAGTGGGTTTTGTTAAAAGTAATATTATTTAGTACTATTAGTGTTTGACATTATATCAAAGTGTCGTTAAATGATAAGTTGAATTAAGTGAGTCATTTATTCATTTATTTAATTTCACTTATCATTTTATACCACATTAGTTGCCACTTAGACTGGTGTCAATACTACTGATGCTACATAGCATTATTTTTTTGTCAAATACGTAGATATTTGACCAGATTATATTTTTAAATAGGTTGTGAACATAGGGTGAAGACGCATTGTTTGCATTGATACGTGTCCATGTGAATATTTAATAAACAATATTATTATTGAATAATTCTTTTTAGACAAATATGTAGACAAAAAGTATGACAAAGAATGATGCTATTTATCTAGACTAGCATAACTACAATGGATGGTGAGTTGACATGCATAAATATATGGAGTTCTTCATTTATTCAATGACCAGTAACGATACGATAACTAAATTGGAGACCGATCTCCAGTCTAACTAAATAGCATTATTCTATGACAAAATGAATATATAGTCTATGTAATTACTATAATAAAAAAGTAATGTGATATATTGAAAAATAAGATCCTGACATATATCAATTTTATTTAAGTTTAATAGTTTATGTATCTCTTTTGCCTAAATAGCAGAACTCATTATTATTTTATAACAAAAACATAATACATTTCTATGTAATCAGATACTAACTGTTTTGATCACTGTAGATGTCACTATTGAAGGTTGAATGGAAACGCCATTTTTTTCCATTTTTTTTTTTAAATGGACTTTTCATTTCTTCATTCTCATAGTTGCTCTTGGTAAAACAGGAGGTTAAAAACATAGGCATGCTTTCAGTCCATGTTAGGTTAAGGTCTAAATTACAAGCATATGCCGCTAGTATGAGAGTTATCCTATTTCTCCCGAGGGATATGACAGCACAAGCTACAATTAGCTTGTTCAAGAAGGCGTTGTATGTTATTACACATAAATTCATAACTTTCTCATACTATTTAATCACACATTCTAGAGAATTACTTTTCCTCAAAATTCATTCTCCAGAGTCTCAAGCAAACGCCATTTACTTTTTTATTATTCACCAAAAAATATCCAAAAAAATAAAATAGTTCTATTAGTTCACTCTCACGTCTTCTATTTTAGGGTTAATTTTACATATTGTATCCCCAAAATTTAGAGTTAATATCCACTGAGTCCCTAACTCTTTTCTTTTCAACTTGTCGGGTCTCAAATTTTTTTACTCTATTTTTAAAAAATTAATTTAATTAATAGCACGCACTAAAATAAATCACAAATGTTTGTCCCACTCTTTTTGCAAAGTACCCACCCTTGAATTTCACTTTTAAGATATGTTTGAAATGAAGCTTATCTAATTAAGCTACCTACTTTAGTAACATTACTCATGTCATGTCGTCATTTAACAATTTGTATGGTCCTTTACATAGTACATCGGCGAGGTAGCATACTAGGCCCCTCTAACACTAGCTTCCCACGTAGTTGTCGGCCACTAGCCACAACGATACAAATACAAATATCTAGTTAATAAAACTATTATTGATTTGATTTTAGAGATTTTGACGGTCCAAAATTATTAAAATATTTGGTAACTCAATGAGATTATAATATTGATTATAATTTATTATATGATATTATTTTATTAGTATTATTTTTTATAAAAAGTTAAAAGTAAGAGTTAAGCTGTAATTATTTATTTTTTATAAAAAATAACTAATAAAATGATGTCGCGTAAGAGATTATAATCTATATTCTAACCAAACACTTTGTATATATTGTTCATGAAACATTCAACTTAACGGGAAAAAATTCTTGCACTCCAGATTGCTTAATGTATGAGTCTGAGAAAATGTCCGGGGCAGAAATTCAGCAAAAGCTCTTGAATCACATGACATGTGTGTTGAAGAGTCTTATTTGTACAATAAATTGGTCTCGTAATTCCTTGCATCAACATGTCAGCTTCTAATTTGTTTAATATGGTAGAGTATGATACTCTTAGAGTACCGAAATATTTTTTTTTTCTTAAGATTGACTCTTTTTTTGTTTATCGTGTTTGTTATGAAACAAGATTAAAAGACGAAAATAGAACTGACATTTTTTTATTTTTACACAATAATGACTTATAATGTATTATATTGAAACAATGGTCGGTAAAATGTCAAATCAAGTGAATACCAATATTTAAGTAGCATGTCATGTCTGGCATCGTTTTTTGTCATCTCTTTACCATTCAGTAATGTAACATATGATAGCAATCAAATATCGTTACCCTATTAACGAATCGATTGAATGTTAAAAAAAACTGATACAATATGTAAGCCAAAAAAGGACAACATAAATGTAAAATTAAATGTCTCAAAATGAAATTTATTTTATATATGATTAGACTTTTTGCACCTTAAGTGGTGTATATTGAAAAAGGAGATAACTTTGCAATGAAGTAATAGATAAGAAACATGTCAAGTCTTTGTTTAAACTATCATATCAGCTTAACTATTTTCTCGACATGATTAGATAAGCGAATAATAATTGAAATTATATGATAGAATATGATGGAGATGCATTCCATGTTGTTACAAGAATGTGATTGGAGGGCAAATTAACTTCATTTATTTTATGTATATCCTCTCCTTTTTTGAGAGTGCAACGTTGCCTAACAATATCAAATCATCCCTTCAACCATAGTCTATGAAATCTAATTAATGATCACACAACATAGACGTGTCGAAATTTTAAGGTTGGGTTTTATAATTTAGTTTATGTTATATTCGTTGTTGCTTTTCTCCAATCTCATTGAAACAATTTATCAAAACCTATTTCCCCCTTAATCAGTCTTCTATCTCTCTCATACTGGAAAGAATCACATGTTATATATCGAGATTCAACTCTTCCATTACGTTATGTATCATTTTTCTTATACTTTTCCGGTTTTCTCACGAGAATTTTGATCTCTAATTTAAGCTCCTTATATCACATGGTTAGCTAGAGCCATCTCCAGTGGCAGTACGGCACCATAGATTGCTTACTTATGTGGCGAGCGCTAAAATAAGCACATATATAGATCGATCTCTATAACTCTTTTTCAATCAAAAAAGAGTGTTGGACACTGTCTATTTAATTTTCACTCTTTTTGAATCAACAAAAGTATTGGACACTGTATATTTAGTTTTCACGTTTTCTCTTTTTCTTCCACAAATAACTATTATACACTTGTATTATGTCACCTTTTAAAAGAGAAAATAGGAGTTAGTGGTTACCTGCGTGGTCATGTAGAATAACGTTTCTTGGGGCTAATGGGGGAGGTGGAATTTTGTTACTATTAATTAATTATTATATTCCCCTAGTTAAGAATGCTAATTATTCTATTAATCCAAGAAAAAGTACAACCTTATCTTGAGACTACGACCTTTCATGAAACAAAACCTTAAGTTCTATAGTTGGCCAAATCCATCAACCACGAAATGCAAGAACATGATGGCTGGCTCCTTCCACATTAGACAAAATCTATCAAGAGATGGATAAAATATTGTCATCACGCCCACACACACATATATATGGTCTATCACTTCTGAGTCACAATTAGACTAGAAGTCACAAGCACATCCGATCCATTGTGTGTCTATAAACGTACATACAATCGCCAGTAGATGGTTGACGATCTCTCTCTCAATACCTTGGATTTTCTTTCCCTACTTTAGCAAATGAAATTTTTACGAGATCAAGAAGTAGATCACAAGAGGTGTATTACAAATTATGATCCTAAATTGGATATAAGCCTCTCGAGCAAGAAACCAGATCAAGATCATTCAAACCTCGTACTCGATTATCGTCCTAGTAGTAGTACTACTCTTCGAGCCAATGAAAATGAACCACGTGTCTTTCCATGCAACTTTTGCCACAGGAAGTTCTTCAGTTCACAAGCCCTTGGAGGCCATCAAAATGCCCACAAACGGGAAAGAACAGGGAAAAGTGGCGGGTACCAGAGTGTTGGTGCCGCCCCAGGAGCATCCACTCCCGGCCACAGTGAATGTTCGATCATGGCTTCTCTACCTCTTCATGGATCCTTCAAAAGGTCTCTTGGCATTCAGGCTCACTCTATGATTCATAAGCCCTGTTATTTCCCACATAGAAAGTTTGCGCTAGATCAGCAGCCAGGGATAGGCCGGCTTGTGGAGGAGAATCCTCGAGTTGGAACACCATCGAGTGGTGGTGCCGCTAGATTTAATGGTGCTCAGAAACTAATTTCATCGGTGAAAAATGGAATTGGAGGGTATAGATGGGATGCTGATAGCTTGAAGACTAATCAAGAAGAGATTAAACAGTTAGACTTATCACTCAAATTATGATATATCATGTTCTGTAATCATCATCATCATCATCATCATTATTATTATTATTATTTTCTTGGTAGGGTTTGATTTGATTTCGTCAATTTTGGCTGTACAAATCCTCCTATCCTCATATCATAAATTTCTAAAGAAATGGTTTGATGCATGAACATATTTTCGCAAGTGACTTTTTTGAAAAGTAATTTTTTTGGAGTTTAGAAGTAAACCCAAACTACCGGGAAATATGAAAATTAAATACTACCTCGGTCCCAACTACTTGGTCCCATTTTCTTTTTTTGGAATGTTCTAAATATATAGTCTCATGTCTATATTAAACATTAAAGTGTCTAATTTGCATCACTTTACAAATTTATCCATATTTACTGGTTTAATTATAATTATCAATTTTAAATTCAACTCATTAAATATGGAGAAATTGGGAATACAAATAACAAGATTTACCTTTCCAACACATTTTTTAATTCTTGCGAAAAAGCAAATTAATGGGGCCAAATAATCAGGACGGTGGTAGTACGTACTATTTTATAAAGATTGCGCGTAATTGAAGATGAAATTGGACCAATTGATCTTTTTCAACAAAATTTATGTCATATTAAATTGCGCAAAAGTATGATCGATCTGGTGAAAAGTTTCTTGAAACATGGGAATGTTTCAGTTTTGTGGATAGTGTGGTATACCGAGCATCCCATGCAATGTTTAATAACACATGCAGTTGTTTCTAATTGTGTATAGATACTTTACATTATATTCATGTTTGTATTTTCAATAAACGTATAAACCTTGCATCTTTTTTAACAAATTATAAATAGTTATTTTTTAACCATATTTCTACCCATGCAATGCACGAATGTTAAACTATTTTTATTATATAGATGTCCAATCAGTTCCCTTATTTATCAAAATAATCAAACTTAATATTTTACCATATAGTTGCACCATATATAGCCCAAGTTGAAAGTTGATCCTAACTTCATAAAGCTCAATAAACATGTAAATCCAGTGATGATCTACAAAATGGCAATTACATGGATCACTAATGAGTCAACACACCAAAAAGAACACAAATTTGGAGGGATAAGATTGGCCTAGTCCACTAGAGAGTCATTGACCCAAAGTATATAGTTTAAGAAATAGACTATTCCCCAGTCTTTATCAATGGGGATGTTTAATAATTATTACATTATTAAAATGTAGCAAATCTTTATTGCATTGATTTCTTACCTACAAGATCTTCCAAAACAAGATATGATTGGGCCAAATTTTGTCCATGTGATTATCTTAATATGTACACTCGTTATCCATGTTATCAGTATTACTCCATTACAGTATTGTGCACTTACAAATATAATAAGTCTAATTAAAAGTACACAGAAGACTTATACTAACGTCACCCAAATTTAGTGATGATCTGTGGCGGTAATAGGCAAAATTAAATATATTTTTTTCTTTTTTCTTTTTTTGTAGTCCACAAGCAAAACTTTTATGTAATGCTTAATTCCTTATTGAGATCATTCAATTTCAGCACACACTTGATTACTAATTATGTTTTATTCCCTTCAATTACATATATAATTTTCATGTATGTCTATATATATAAACGAGTTTGCGTTTACATATTTTAGTAAGTTTTACATATCAATTGTTATGACTTGTCCCAGGAGAGCAATTCAATAGTGAATAGACAATTAGACATTCCATTTTATGTTAGTTTTTCTTCTATAAACTGCAGCAATTAGTAAAAATGAGTGACGAAAAAGAACATACACATACGAACAGAAGGAGGGCTAATATACGAAGGATGAAAAACAATTACGTATTTAATGAAATTGTATATATATATTACTATATTAATAAATATAACACTAAAAATTAATTATAACAAATGAAACAACAACAACATGTATGTTAACATTGTTAGCGTCAACATCCTTCGATGTCAGCAAAAAATTATTTTAACTTACCAAAGTTAAAAAACTGTTTTTTTTTTAATTTTTTTATTATGATTTTGTTAGATGATCACTTGTGGTATCTCTGTATCGTGTGTGTACATTGTGTTCCTGTAAAAAAAAAGAAATTGGTTTTCTTAAAGCACTACTCTATTTTTATTATAGAAAAAAATACTTACCTAATACTATTCCAGTTGTTTCTAGTTAATACATCAAAAACTGACTCTTTCGCCCACGCAACACCATTAAGGTGTGTTTTCTTTTTATTGCCTCTTAAGATTTTGTGGGTGTTTGCTTCTCATAATGGAATCCAATTATAAAAATAAGAAAATTATAATAAGATGAAATATGTGGTGGAAATTTCAAAAAGTTTTGTTGAAATATGTGGCGTATATCCATACACGTCATGTGTATTTTAAAGTCAAGCTATGTGTATTTTAAATCTATATATATAGCATATATCCATACACGCCACAGAGATGAGAAAATTTTTAATAAAATTTTCGAGAAGTTCTTAAAAGGGACTTTAGATTGTAATATGTATATGCATGCATTTTATTTTATTTTATTTGAAATGAGCACGCATTTTAATTTTGTTTTCATGCTTGTGAGTTGTATTTACATTGGAAGGTAAAGCTCATTATGTCACATCCTTAATTATACTTGGTTTTTTTATATTAATAAATTGTAACTCAGTTTGGATTTTCAAGATGAGTTACTTCCCTAAAAAATATGTTCTCTTTGTGCTCTAGTTTTTAATACAATTTTAGTTTTGTCTTTTGAGAGTAATTTTTAAAAATGGATTTTTCCTTGTTTTCGATGTTTTTAGACTTTTACAATGACATAGGTTCCGTTTGGGATTGTTGTTGGATGCTCAACTTCTACTTTTTTGAGAAGTACAAATGATAAAAGTGTTTGGTAAACTTTAAAAAAAGTGATTATTAGAGAAATAATAACATCACACAGCAGATTTTGAGAAGCAGTAGAAAGATAACTTCTCAACTTCTACTTTTAACTTTTCTAATTAATAATAATTAAATTGTCGAATTTAAACCTATATTTAATTTTCAATACCTTTTCATGTATTAGATAAAGATAGAGAGAATTTACAAACCATCTTATTCAATAGTCTATTTTATTTAGATTTCCACTTTGAACCATGATTTATTTAATTGTGCAATACGTATGTTTATTTTATTTTTTTGTATATTATTAATTGGTTAATTTCAAATAATTTTTTCAACAAAAAAATATTTGAATATATTTTCACTTTCAGGTTTTCCTAATCATATTTTGTAATAATTCTTTATGAGATAACATAAAATAATAAATAAAGATTTAAATTGTATACTTTTTAGTAAATATAAACTGTCACATTAATGAAACTATTAAATTGAGGAAACTCTTAAAAACAATTTTTAGACCATACAATAATTTTAGCAAAAATATTTACCAAATACAGCGGAAACTGCTTATTGAAGGCACTCAAGTAATACCAAACTAAGTCCAAGTGTTTGTTAGTTTTTTGTGTTTCCAAGTAAGAGCCGGTATAGCAATGATTTTTGGAGAATTGATTTTGTGAAAAATAGTTTTTTTTTTTGGTGGAGGATGTGTGGTTAGAAAGTAAGGGAAAATTTGTCATTTACTTGTAAAATTATTTTAACGGGTAAATGTGTGATTGAAAATGAGTTTGGGTGAGAATTGATTTTGAGAAAATCATTCCCAGTATGCAAATTTAGAAACCAATTTTTAATGATATTCAATTATAATTAGTGCCAAAAGGATCCCTAGTTTTTTGAAGCATGTTCACTCGTGTTCATTTTTTCTTTTTTTTAATTGCTTTAAGTTGTGTTATTTAAACAAAAAGATATACAAAAAGTTTAACAAAATACACATGGTACAATCTTATTTTTACTTTACAAATAACAATAATCATATGGACCTTATCACCTCTATCACACAGTTTGTCTTCTATTTTGGCCTCTAAAGTCCGATGCTTAGGGCACCTCTCTCTCTCTCTGCGCGCATAATTTCGATCACAAGAGAGTGGAAGACAAATGAAATTTGATGGGTTCAATATTTTTCTCCTTTTTAAATATATAAATATATATATATCTTTTCACTCATTTATTTCACATTTTTTGTCATTTTTGCATCCATTTTTTTAACATCATTTCAACCCCCTTTCTACACATCTTCTAAGAATACTATATTATTATTATTTTTGAATTTGTTTCTACCTCTCACATTTCTTTTACTTTCCTCACTCTTTTTCGCCTACACTTCTTTTCATTCATCCTCAATCAAAATAATTATCTTTTCTTTGTCTTTCTCCACCACGTCATCTCCAATCCACAACCAATACACATTATACATTGGAGATGCTCTTACAAGTCCCTTAATGTGATTTGACATACCAAAGAAAGTGATAGCTTGAGAAGTGGGGAAATACTTGTTTGGCAAAATTTTGTGCGTTGCTCATGCGTATCTGCCTTTGTGCTGGGATTATAATTTACGAGTCTCACTATTGAATCTGATCAAGTGCTAGACATCTTACTGTATATGTGAATAAAAGCACTTTCAATTTCATGTTTTGGAATGAAAAGGGCTTCAAGTTGATTCAGATTACTTGACTTCAAACTGAGACAATTTTTTGTTACATTAGTGAAAAATGTAAACAGAAGTACAAAACAACCTTATTCTTGATGGTAATGGCAAACATGCAAGATGGACCTGCCCAATGCCTAAGCAGAAATCTTAAATTACCAGCAAACTTTGACGTCTCTAGAAGGTAGCATTTACATTAAATAGGAAAAAAAAAAAAGAAGATATTTCTATGCGCCTCTTTCCTTGATATGGAAATTGAAAGCAGTTGACCGCCAATGCATCTGTTAGAGAATGGTGGGTCGTCATCACTGAAGGCTCATGTTGTCTGGTGCAACCTTCTAAAATGAGCCTTCAAGCTCAAAAGCAACTGTTCAATAAAGAGAAAACAGTAATCTTCTTTTACTATCATCTAGGGAAATCCTTGTTACTTCCATCACCCTTTGGCTTGTGCTGGGGGGCGGAAGCAGTTGGCACTGGCTCACTTTTATTCCCTTCAGATGAGGTTCTAGTGCTTACCTCGTTACTCTTGCCTGCTTCTGATCTATGCTGATTTTTGCTAGCTTTGGTTTGTTGACCATCTGATTGTTTCTTTGATTCAACAGCAATTTCGTTTACCTTCTCTTCCAGCTTATCTAGTCTCTCTTTCACCTCTTTGAGCACTGGATCCGCTGCTTGTTCTTCAGATTTTTTTAATTCCATTTGCTTTCCTTGTGCTTCAAATTCAGCTTGTTTCTTCAACTCTAGTTCCTGATAGCATAATTTACATGGGAACCTTAAAGAAAAAGAAAATCCAAAGGATTATCACATGGGTTGCTGCTCTATCTTTTAATGATTATTACTAGTATCTTTTTTCTGTTTTGTGGTGGTGTGGGGGGAGGGGGGGTGGTTGAAACAAGATTTTGTCTTGACAGCTTCTAAACACTAAACAAGGAGAAGTTATTCGTCCCAATCGACCGGGCACAAAAAACCATATTACTTTGACTCTACTCAAACAAATTGAAATATCTGCCGAGAAACCAACATTAGGACAAGGGTGGGCTTGTGAAGCATAATTTGCATTGCTAATAACCTTAGGAAGCATGTCAAGATGCTTTATATGTTCAACAGTCATGTAAAAATATTGAATGCCCATATTCCCATTCGTTACTACCTTGAGCACTGAAGTGAATGCAAGTTCCCATTATATACAAAGAAAATGTGTGAACAGATAGTGATGTACTGTCATACCCATGTCTCGAAGATAAAACGGTTAATCTAAATTTTGGATACAGATTCAACCAGCATCGCTTACCAACTGCACACGCTAAAAAAGAAGTGGCGAGAATAGCAGAGCACATACAAATATTTCTTCATGTAAATACAGCAAAGCCAAAAGCCTGTCCACAATAGAGTTAATATGTAAATTCATGTGCTTCTTCAAACAATGAGGTCTTGTTTTTTTGGTTCCCTGTTTGTGTGTTTTTGTGTGTGTGTGTGTGTGTCTTTTGGGGGGGGGGGGTGGTTTGGGAGTAACTTGGCTTGAAAATCCAAATCCGAGTTACACTTTATTCCAAGCAGAGAAAATTTTACATCTTGGGTGGGGGGACGTGATGAAACAATGGAGGGTCTAATTTCGCAGTTGATTTCCCATCACTTGAGCGGAATTGCACATGTTCCACACCTAGCCAAAGGAAAGGGAAGACAGATTTCTCACTCTTCTAAAGTAAGCTAGAATAAACAATTTTAGCCATCAGAGATGTGAAACTGATTTCTCACTCTTCTAAAATAAAACTAAATATAATTTCAAAAATAAAATAAAATTAAATATATAAAGGACACCTAAAAATACTTGCTACACAGGTAAAATTGGTGCACAGTATTACTCTCTTTCTTGAGGTCTTTGCAACGAAATATTGTAAGTTAAATCTAAGCGGCAAATGCAAATCAGGTTAGTATCTTTGACATCCACTTTTCTATTATTATCAGATAAAAGAATATCACAGAGCCTAACTTGCATAACTTATAGGCACCTTATTTTTTCCATTATAAGCATAGGTATATTCCTCAACTTACATTAAAAGAGGCTTGTGCTTGCCCTGGCATATTATAAACATACATGTTTTTATCCATAAAAATGAATCTTGCAAATTGATTTGGAATACCGAATGACAAGTTTTGACGCCACATTTGCTCCTCTGGACCTCTAGTTCCTTTTTTTTTTTTTCAATTTAAATTATAAACTTTAACAAATAGTAATAACAATTTCTAAGGATACAATAACAATGTAAATGTTTCAATAGAAAAAAAATGCAAAATTTATTTCATGGCAAATTTTACTAGGTATGATTATAGCAAAATAAAAACAAAATGCAAATGAGTGAAAAACCCAGCAAAGATCAAACAGGAGGGTAAAACTAAAACAATGAAAGCAGAAAAACAGAAATGATGCTTACCGCATCCATTTTTTTCATTTCACTGCGTGCATACTGTGCCAAAATGAATACAGCTGCAAAGAAAGATGCATATATATATATATATATATATATATTCAAATTTTGGAACAGGAAAGCACAGTAACTCAAACTCATATGGTAAAATAACTAGTATCTACAGTTCAAGTTACAACTTTCATTTCTCTAACATTAAGATCAAGAATGGAGATAAATACCCAGTGAAGGCAAGCATGCAAAGAAAAGCTGTACCAGGTGGAAATCCAATCTGAAAATAACCAAAAAGTAACAATAAATATTGAACCAAACTAGTTATTAACCACCAAACATCTAAAATGTTTCAATTCCAGGAAACAAACCGTTCTATCTATGTAATGCATTTTCTTTATTTGATAATAAACAATGACGTGTTCGATAAAATGCCTCTAAGAGAAAACATAAACATACCCAAATTTCTTCTTCTTGGGCTGATCGGAGAAGAGAATCTTGGCGGCGGTCATGAAGTCTAGGTTATTAAGAGCTTTGTATTGTTCATTATACTGACTCAAAGAAGAAGAAGAAGAAGAAGAAGAAGAAGAAGAAGAAGCAGACTCACTGCATCCCTTGCCATTGCTGCTAGAAATGGCTCCGGGTTTGCTTTCTGAACTTTTGCTGCAAAAGGGTCGATTCGACAACAGAATCCTATTCCAAATGGGTCTACCCCGAAGGATTCTTCTTCTCATCTTCTTCACTACAGAAAAATTCCCAAGAAACATACACCGGCGGAGGAAAAAAAAGAAAGTAGCACAGACAGTTAAATCATCAATATAAGAATTTCTAGTAAGTACTCCATATTTCGTTGTTCTCAGAGTTTAGTCACCGGTGTTTCTATGGTGTTGTCTAATGGATTACGTGGCAAGCTCTTATTGAATATATCGGGAGACCCATTTCTCAATATGTCTAATGAGAACCTACCACATCATTCATTAGACTCTATACATAGAGTCTAGTAGACACCATAGAATGTGCCGTTTAGTCACCAAACGTTTGGCACATTTCAAAACTCCCTCCTGAAGTTAAAGTCGAGGACTCGAGGGAATTTAGAAAATAATTATAACAAGTTTAAATTATTATGAATAGTATAAAATAATATTTAACTATGTCTTTCAAAAAACAATATCTAAGTACGGGAATTTCAAAAAATATGCACTAAATCAAAGTAAGATAATTTGTGTGTATTAAATAACAAATTTTCTAACACTAGTACAGATGATAGCGGGGGGAATTTATGATAGACTGACCATTTCTACTTCACCATCCGCCTAATATGCAAAGTGGGATAGGGTAGATTGATCATTGAACCGGTGTGGTGATAGAAGCGAGTCTATCAAGATTGGTTGAATGCTCCAATTTGCGCCGAAGTGTTTAAAATTTAGGTTGACAATGACAGTTACTCTAGAAGTGCTCCAATATACGAGGAAAATAATTTGCCTTGCATCATCTTGTCTCATCGAGTACAAGGTCCATGGTCTTCTTCTCAATTTT